>BQNB010020901.1:0-22500 GCA_026074375.1 Tanacetum coccineum | reverse complement strand
TCTACGCGAAGAGATTCAATTATCTACAAAACTTGAAAATTTGGTACCTGCTGAAAAGACAAAAAGTGCGGCGCACTTGCCCTAAAACCGGCGCACTTTTCCATCTGAACGAAAATTAAAGGAAATTAAATGCAATTAAATGCCAAGTGCATTAACACTAAGTGCTGCGCCACTTTTTTGCATGTGGGAGCGCACTTTGGCCCGAAAAAGCTATATAAGACCTTTACAATCTGTACTATCACATAATCTCACACACCAAACTTCTATTCTTACCACACAGTCAATCTTGTAAGACTTTGGATGGAGGAGAAGGGGTGGTAGGGATACTTTAGGATCCATGATCCATACAACCCCTCGAAATCCGCCATGCTACTACCACTCTTCACCATAAACCACCACCTAAAAAAAAATTTCCAGAAGGTTCTACACCATATTTAGTTTCATTGTTACAATCATTTCCATAACATTAACACTTATCACTTTGATTCTTGGAGGATTCACACCAAATTCATCTTAAGATCAATCACTTAAATCCTTTCGTTACCAAACACTCCATTTGGTGATATATCATGGATTTCCAGAAGTTACTTGGTATATTTTGGGTTATCTTAGTACCATTTGGTTATTGGTTGATCATGGAATCGTTAGTTTTGGGTTGGTGGTTGTTGTATTCGAAATATTGGTATTGTTACTTTGCTTCTTATATGTGAAACATGAATAATATTTGGATGATTTTGCTATGGTTTATGAATATACATGATTATGAATTCGATATTATCTTACTTGGATCATTGTTTATCTCTTGATATATCTTGCAATTGAAATAGGCCGAAAGGATTAATTGCCTTGATATATTTTGAATCATGTTGGCCATATGAATCAATATCATGCTTGTGAGAATAGTGTGGTGAATTGATAATCAACCCAAGTAAAATGATGTTTAAGACCCTTCCTTATGTTGACCGACCGGGTTGGGAGGAATTCATATGTATGCATATTTGATATAAACCATTCTTAATGCGCTAGTGATGATGTAGTATATAGGCCGAAAGGATTCCATGTTATCATTGGTAGATATGCTTGTTATTATGATTACCCGTCATATATGACTTGTAAGTTTTTGTTTATAATATAGTTCTGATCTATCTTATATATTATTTATGTGAATCATGCAGTGGTCCCTTGCGTGCATGATACACACGTTTTGGCTATTTGATCTGTGACAATCAATTTAGCTTTGTTACTTGATAACAATCTGTGAATTGCTACAAATCCCGTGGAATGACCTGGACTTACCTAATACTATATTACACTCGAATAGGGTTATACTTTCACGGAATGGTAGTGTTTTTGGTTAAAAATCGGTATTTCTAGTTATTATAAATTTAAAGCTTGTAAAAATACACGTCAAATATTAAAGTAATATAGGGTACGGATCTTCTAACTTTCACCAATAGTAATAAACCAACAAGGCAGCTGAGACATGCATACATGGCCGTAACGACGGAATAGACATGCACGCTCGATCACATCCTCATTCGCGTAAAACCCATGGTTAATTATTAGAAAAAATGGAAATAAATTATTGTTAAATAAAAGTTAGGAAACAAATAGATTAAGTCTAAAATACAAGTTGCTAGACACTTTTTCCCGACAGTTACCATGATAAATGTGTTTACACGTTTGTTTTACGGTTTAAAAGTTTACTTTCAAAAATGTATAGATCCGAGTTATATGTTCAATCAAATCACAATATGAACAAGGAGTAACTATTTAAACGAAGACTAAATAACAACAATAATAATCTAAAGAGATAAGGAAAGAAACAATCAAACCAAGACACTGAGATTTTATAGTGGTTTGGCTACGAAGCACCTCTTCGCCCTTACACACTCCGAGTTATCCGACTCGAGATTTTCACTATGTCACAAGCTCCTTTTGCAGAGAAAACGTTTTCAGGTCGCTTCGTTATTTTTTCGACACTATGGCTTAAAACTGTCGGTTCCTAATCTTAGCTAGAACCAATCTACCACTTATCTACCACTTCTCAAGATATACACACTCATAAGATCTACACTATCGGATCTACACAGTATCCGAATCACACAAATACACAAGATAAATACAATAGAGGTTTGGTACTTAGAAGAAAAGAGGAGAGATCACTAATTAACACTTCGTTTCTTGACGAATACGAGTGTTCTTCTCTTACACTTAAATGAGAGGGAAGAGATAAGAAGAAGAGATTAGATCACTTGAAACAAGATCTAAGTATGTTAGTGATCAAGAGTTTTAGTGAGAGAAAGAAGGTTTAGAGAGAGAAAGAAAAGACTAAAAAAATTCGTGCAAAGAGGAATATTTTTCTGCTGGGAATGGAGCTGTATTTATAGGTAGGGAATCCCAATGGTTCATCTGCGGTGCCCGGTTCCCGGAGTCCTTAGATATAGGGGGCCACACTAGACTCCGCTCCATTTTTTGTCTTTTTGTGGTGAAGGTTGTATTGTTATGGAACCTTCTATTTTGGGCGGTGCGGAAATTTGGAATTTCAAATTTTAAGTTTTTAATAAAACTTTTCTTTTAATTTAGAAATTTTTTGTAAATGTATTTTTGAGAAAATTCTGTTTGTAGAATTAAAAGTGAGGGTATTAAGAGAAAATATATTTTTCTTGATCACTAATCATTGCTTCAATTATTTTTGTTTGTTCTTTCCTATTACTAATCTTCAAAATAGAATTTTAATTTGGATTAATTGTAACGTTTATTTTTTTTTAAACAGTCTTTACTATTTTGTTATTATCAAAACGTTGAGAGGGTCGGAAAAATATAATATATAATACTGGTTTTTAGACCATTATTTGTATTAACAATCTTCCTCTTTTTGATGATGACAAATATAAACTCATTTTAAATAAATTAAAGATGTCTCAAATTTTAATGGAGTTATGTTCAATTTTCTTCATTTTTTGTCGAAGTCAAAAGACATGATCGTCGAGTTGTCGAAGGAGAAAGAAATAGAAACGATATCAAGACCTCCTCCTTTCAATGTGTGCTCCCCTTTGTTTGCTCCCCCTTGTTCGGGGCACCAAGGGATCGATCTTACGAAAATTGTGTGCTACAAAACAAGGTTAGAAGTACAAGTGCAAGACAAATATCTTTCAAGTTAACACATTGTATTCAATTTAACAAAAGAAGAGTTTCATTCAACCAACAAGAAACTCATACACTAGCACATCCAACTAATACATTCAACATAAAATAAAACTAGAGCTAATACAAGATAAAGAGAAATAATACTACATAAGTCTTAAATGATTCATGATTCATAGAGAATGACTTTTTGAGCAAAAGGTTTGGGGTGACACGTTTATGAAAACATTTAGAGATTTTTCAAGGTGGAGGTGGAAAGTGTGAGGTGATTGCGGTAGTGAGAAGATATTCAAGATGAGCAAACATGATGTTCATCTCATCTCTTAGGGTGAAGAAAAGGTTTCGGTTGTGAGAACAACATATGCAAGTTGACCCATGATAGTCATGATAGTTGTAGAAAAGAGGATGGCCCATGATAGGTGGTTGAGGTTGTGGTGGTGATGGTGGTGATGTAGTGTCATGAGTGTGATCAAGAGGAGTGATTGGGGACAAAGAAAGTGTAATATCCAAGGAAGGATGACTTTGAAGTGGTTAAGGATTTAGAGGCCTAGAAGGAACATCTAAAATGTTGTCAAGCAAAGGGTTCAAATGAGGAGGAGAATTTGGTTCATGTGAAGATGGTGGTGAAATTTGAAGTTTTGAGTGAAAGGAAGAAGATGTGTTCTCTTGACTTGATGATGTTTGATTAGTGGATGTGGTTTTTGATGGTGCATTTGGAGGAGTTGGAGATGAAGAAGTTGTTGTAGGAGAAGGTGTGGTGGTGATATCTTCATCACTAGATATGTTGACAAATAGTTGTCTAGGAGGGATTATGGTGAGTTTGATTTTCTTAGAAGGGTTAGATGAGGAAGCATTTGTAGAATTCATGGTAGAATGAGATGAAGGAAAATGTGAGTGATGAAGGGATAAAGAAGAGCTCATGATTTAAGGTGGAAGAGATAGATTGAAGAAGTAAGACATGGGGTTTGAAGTTTTAGATTCCAAAAAGTGTTTGTCAAAATGCAGAAATTATAGCTAGGCCTAGATGAGATAGTGGTCAACTACACAGAAATTTAGGGGGTCACAGTAGAAGAATCCGTGACCTCTGATGGCGGTCCCTTAATTACCTGACGGTCCCATATATATTAGGGGGCCACCTAGTATTTTAGGGGGTCGTTTTCTGGAGACAGGAAACTTTTTCCAGAATTTCCTGCTATGCTTGTATTTAAAAATTTCTAAATTTCCCTTTTTTAGTCAATCCTATTTTATCATGAATCATCTAATACTTATTATCCAACTATCTTGAGTTCTATGAGGGAAGCATATGTAGGCAAATTTTATCAAAAGATAACCATTCATAATATCATATATATAGCAAAGAGTCTATCGAGGCGCATGCAAGCATTGGTTTAGGATGATAAAATCGAAAGATCATCCATGGCAAGCTAAGTTGCCCATACTAAGTACTAAGTTACTAATGAGTAGCATAAGATTAAACACCTAAGCATAATAGATTAGTAAATAATATAGATAATAATGTCATAAAGCAATTTCCCTTATTGCTCACTTCTTTATGTTTCTCTACAACCTTCTAAGACTTTTTTTGATTGACTTTACTCCACCATGATTGACCTTACTCCACCACGATGCTCATCTCGAATTTGGACTTGACGGTTGATGATTTCAGTTTGACGGGTGTAAAGTGGTTCTAAGTCGGGGTCAATGTTAGGTGGGTTTTGAAAAACTTGAGGAACTTCGTTAGTTAACGAATTGACATAACAAATGGGGGAAGGAGTACTTGCACGCGAGGTCCCTTCATCAATTCCATCATCATCGTCATCGTTGAGATGAGATGAGGATGGTTGATCAAAGGTGGGGGAGGAAGTAGAATGACGACCTCTTCTCGTGCCACGATCCTTTCTAGTCTTTCGCTCTAGTTGAGCGGCAAGAGGATTCATGACACGATCGTACAAGACATAAGACTCATTGTACAACTCAGGATATTCATTCATGATGAATTTAAACAAACGGGTTAATAGCATACCATAGGGTAGAATTAACCTAGCTTGCTTAGTGACCCACTCCATGTAATAGGCGAGATTGAATTTCTCGGAGTGTATAACACAATAAAGCATAAAAAAAGACACACGGGAACATGATCTCGATTACCCCCTAGACAGAAGATGTTTTCCCAAATAATTTTTCGTCAAAGGTTTTCAAAGTGACCTACGATTTCACAGTGAGAATTTGATATTCAAGAACATTAATTTCGTCCTCACGACGGATGCGACAACTTGACCTTCCAATCAATTCGAATTGATGAAATGATGTCATCAATAGAAGAGGTTGGGGCGTTGGACTCAGTCCAAAGGATACCATATGCAACTCATCAAGTCTTTCTTCGTCTGATCGGTAAAGACACGCGCTATCCTTCACAAGAATGTGAAGAATTTGATCAAAATCTTTTAAGAGAGTAGGAAAGAGTTGATTTTGAATCCATAATTCGACAGAACATTGACCTTCGTCTGAATAATTGATTTGACATAGACTATAGTAACCAAGTAAAAACGAGACAGATTTGTTTCTTGATTTCAAGAGAACATCAAACTCAACAAAATATACAAAGACCGGAACATACTTTAGCTCCGTAAAATTGTCAAAAACCACCCACCCTCATGTAATAATAGTGTTTCATCAAGGTTTCTTAGTTTTCTTTTATTGAGTTATGAATTATGTGAGATTTTTAGGGATAGAGTGTCTTGTATTTTTGTTTAGTCTTCATATAATTTCGATGGCATTTGTCCACCTAAATAAATAACCAAGATCACATTTTAATTGCATTTTACTGTATTAATATTTTGAGTATCTGCCTAGTGTTTCCTATATGCAACCAAATTGTGGAAGCAAACGATTAACTCGACCGTAAATATACGTCCTAAGAGGTAATCCAACCTCCTTTGTTTGATTTGTCTCATTCAACAAGTCGAAAAATACATATGAATTATGTATCTCCGAAAATTTTGTTCATGAATCATATGCATGTTTTGAAAACATTTTTTGATTGTATTGGACAATGCATAACAACAATTTTATTATGTTCCTAACGTGAGTGATTTGAAAAATAAAATGGGTTTTGTTCAAAACCAATTCTTTTATTAAACGTACTAATGTAAGTCCAAACCTAACGTCTAGGGAATTATATTAGTTGTACATTGTATTCTATAGTCTAATTGTAACAAAAAACTGAAAGCAAAATAAAAAAATCCCCAATTTTAATTTTGGTGTTCCATCATTAACCCTAGAAACCACTCCAATGAAAAAAATAGATGAAATGACTTACAATTGATGATCTTTAAAGATGTTTGTGAATGATTGTAAGTGTCAGATTTTATCTTCAATATGTGTTTTAAGATAGTGGTTGATTTTAGTTTTTTGGGTTGTCTTTTGGAGTTTTCCTTCACTAGAATGAAGAAGGGAGTGTTTGGTTTTGTTTTTGTAACATTTTAACAAAGTGTTCATAATTCATTATGAGTTGCTGATCGGTCGTCCCATATCTCTTGCGTCCCCCAAATATATTGGGGGCCCGCCTATAATGGAGGCCGCCCTCAGTCGAGGGTTTTAGACTCAGTTTTTGACAGAAATTTTACGAACGAGAGTGACGTTTTAATTTGCATTTCGTGAATTAAAAGTGCTTAAAGTACTTCGGATGATGAAGACTAATCAAATAACATACAAGATATGAGGGTAGAGAGAGAGTGGGTTAGATGAACACTTAGAGAGAAAAAGTAAACATAAGAGAACTTTGTATTATGTGTGAAAAATGAACAACCAACCACCTCTCCAAGGCATGGAGAGGTGTATAAATACTATCCTTGGCCGGATATGGATGGGCCTTCATGGGCTTTCCATGGGATTTTCCTTATCTTTAGCCTGGTTAGCTTACTAAACAATACATTGTGGACTACGAGCTAGAGAGGTAAAATACGTGGAGTGCCAGATCCTTTTTTAGATTCCTAACAATCTCCACCTAAGGGAGGTCACTCCAATTTACAAAAACTTAAGTTCTACATTCTATGAATATCTTCAATCTTTAGCTCGTAGTCTTGTAATCATGTTCTTTATCTTGTGAATCTTGATGTAGCAATCTTTAGACTTTTAGGCTTTAGCTTGTATCTTGTTCTTCTCTTGTATGTGATCTTTTGAGCTTCTTAAGATCATCAACCAAGCATAATATCTAGTCTCCACTTGTAATCTTGCCTGTCTGTGATCTTGTGATCTTCGGAACGACATGGCTCATACCTTTTTCTTGATATTTATCTTTGAAAAAGCTTTAATATTGTCATCTTTGCTTGAGTTCTATTAAATAAAACACTTTCGTCAGTTGAAAAGATTGTTCGGATAATCAGAGTGACAAAAAATTCTTTGAAATTCATTTGACTTTAGATACTTTGTCACTACACAGAAAGACTACGGAATAGAGTAAGCGTAAGTCGGAAACAGTACTTAGCTTTTCTTGATCTCTTTATGTTGCGGTTTTCGGTATAGCATGAGAACAAATGAATCTTGTGAGTCAGCTGGAATCAGTACCTTTACATCCATCTTTTAATATCACCCAATTAAAACAGTTAGCAATAAAGCGTGGGGACAAATATGGCTTTGTCATTCAGTAACCATTTTTCTTTTTTACTTTCTCTCTCTAAAATCTATTTTTCTTATTTTTGTGTTTGAGGTGATGAAATGATATCTTAACAGGTAGATGACATCCTAAAGATCTTCCTGATTTGTTTGGTGACGATCTTGGATTTTCTCAATGATTTGTTCAAGATCGGAAATTCTGTAATGAGCAAAGGAAATCTTATCCTTTTGTCCTAACCGCTTATTTTGAAGTTTGATAATCTGAGTACGGATTTTCTTAAGTTTAATCTTTAGTTTGTTACCATTGATACGTCCTTCTTCCATTTTCTCAATGTGGTGAAGGGAGAGTTCATCTAAGTAATTCAAGATATCTTCAACTTATTTTTCATGATGTTTTAGATACATCTTATCTGAACATTTTCCTATTTCAAATACTTGAGGTGGGGTAGAAGTAATAACTAAGAAGGATGGTGATACCAAATTACAAGTTTGATTCTGAGATGAATTAGATAACGTAGTTGAGGAAGAAGATGAGGAACAGATTTGCTTCTTAGGTGGTAATAATTCTTCAGGAACAAAGAAATATCGAGGATCAAATAGTAGTGATGGTGGTAATACCGGAGATGGAGTCAAAATAGCTGGTGAAGTAATAGGATCTGGTGATGAAATAGGTAATTCCTTAGCATAAAATGCTTGTACGTCCTTCAAACAAGGATTATTATAGAAAGACGAGAATACTGGTAGGATTATATTATCTTTAGAGTTTTCCGAAGAGTTAAAAGAACTGCTTCCTGATGAAGCTGGGAAATAATCCGATGAGACCAAAGTATAGTTAAGAATATTCATAGAGGAAAAAGCATCCTCAATATCGGTCGTAAATAACATAAGTTATTTATGTAATAGTATAATAGATATGTATATTTACATACTTGTTCCGAAATGTAGCGGCACGGAGGACTTTGATGGATAGAAAAAGAAATGTGGTTATAGTTAAGGTTTTGATCTTGTTCTCTATATCCATGGCGCTGATACCAATCTGTAACACCCCTATTTTTACATATAGCAGCGGAAGCTAATCTGGGTTATTACTTCATGGAAACAACAATCATAATCATAGAAAATGACTCAAAAGAGACGTTTGTTCAAAAAATACGTTATCATTCATTTCAAATCAGAGTTTTACAAAGGCAGGTCCCAAAATTTAGTTACATACAATGTGAATGATAACAAGTTTAGCCATCTTCGAGTCCATGCCATTCCGTGCTATATATTGCTCAATAACCTAAGATAAACATGCTAAAAAGTCAACACAAAGGTTGAGTGAAGTTCATAGGTTTGATAAACAATTTGAATACAAGTTATAGTGTAATAATTGTACAAACACAATTATTATGAAAATGTTATTGTTATGATCTTGGGTCACGTTATTATATACCCGTTATTTGAATAATTGAAACGAATGCAATTTGTAGTAATAGTGTATTACTGCGTTATTGGTATGTTTGGTCATGTCTTGTATAGTATAGTCTGGTCTAAGCTCATGGCACACAAACTGACTAGTGTATATATATACCCAAAATGATGTGATATATATATAATATTTTCATGTACTAAAGATATAATATTTCAAGAATAGCATCAGTTTAATTAGCACTTGCATTAATAGTTTACAGCACGTATTACGGGTTTATATGTATGTGAGATTATGGATACTATTAAGTCTTTGAAAAGGTAACACATTGTTATGAGTATATATAAGGAGTAAGAGTTTGTAACAAGCATGTATCCCCCTCGCGGGTTTATAAAACATGTAAATAAGTAAAGGCGAGGTTATGAACTTCACCTGATATGTAGATGTAATAAATATGCCAAAATGAAAGCTGACGACCTTATCACAATCTTAACCAGGGAAGGTTGATATAGCAAAATGATAATAAACAGCCACGTCACGCAACCTGAGTAAATATGTTGAGTCTTAGGAAGATTGTACTCTAGAACTTTAGTTTTAAGAGTTATGAGTTTGATTGAAGAGTTTGGAATTATTGTATCACTGTTCGGGCCATCATAATTCAGAAGTCATTTAGTAAACATTTGAGGAGCTAGGGCACTTTAAATCGTAAACCCAACAACTCAGTCAGAACATAATACCAAGATGAAACCCCTTAATATGAAGCTCCCTAGTATTGTGGTACAATATAGCTTCCGGATGATCGGTTTTAAGCGTTTTATTCAATATCTGGAAATGTTAAGCACGAGAAGCGTTAATTAAAGTTATGTCAAATAATGTTTTGGATATGATTTTATACTTTTTCAAAATGTTACATTTTAGACCCTGGGGTTTGAAAAATTGCAAATAGGTCCTTGGAGTTTGCATTTTTATGACTTTGGTCCTTCAACTTTAAAAGATATACCAAGTAAACCTTGGAGTTTGAAAAGTGACATAATAGATCTCTGGAGTTATAACTTTGATAAAATGACACATTTAGCCCTTGTAGTTATAAGTTTCTGAAAGTTACGATATATACCCCTTGCATGGATTATAATTACAAAATATGTCCAAATTGCCATGTAAGCTTAGTTTAACATTACAATAGACATTTATAAGTTATAATAAACTAAAATATGAAGTTTTAACGCAACACAAGTTTAAAATAACGATTCGTTAAGCTAGGAAGCAAAACGGGTCATATTAGGGTTTCAAAACGTAAACGGGCGGGTTTTAAGTTCAAATTCCTTCAATAATCAATAGATTGTTTATTTTAACTTTATTTAAGCATGCTAGGATAGATTATAACAATATTTAACCATTATAACATTTAGTTTTAAGAAAAACGCGAAATTAGGGTTTCGGGTGTACGGTTTTGGATCAAAATGGAAAATGAGCATGAATTGAGTTATGAAACTTTAACAAGAGTATATTTAGGATCATATGAACATTATAAGGGTGTAGTAGCAGAATTAGAACATTCAAAACCTGGGTTTGAGCTTCAATGATCAAAAATGGTAGAAATGGGTCGTTTCGGGTAGTATTTCCACTCGTACGCCTTGTATCTTCACTCCGAGGCTTCAATTTCTTCAGGGCTTCACTTCTTGACCTTATTTAATGATCCTAGGATCACATGGGATCAAGGTGCAAAGGATTGCTGCTATAAGGGTTATAGAGGAGGAGGGTTGGTGCAAATTGGAATGAAGGATACAAGGTGCTATATTATAGTAGTTTTGAAAGATGGGTGCTAAGTGAACCCAGTGTATTGTTGTTGGACATATGAATGGTCTAGTAGGTGATGGTGGGGATCTATGTAAGAGTTGGTAGGGCTTGAACTTAGATTGATGGTGTGGACTCAGGCTTAGAGGGCTTTTGCATATGGCGTGAGTTTTGATCTAGAAGGAGGTCATGTGCTTGATTCTTGGCTAAGGAAAGGAAGATATTTTATGTAGGAGCTGAGTAAGCAGCTTGGGGCAGCATGTGCATGATTTATTTTGCATAGGGAGGCTTCAAAATGGGTGAGTTTTGCTAAAAAGGGGCTGCGGGTCAGATTTGGTGTATAAGGGTTCAAACTCAAGTTTTGGGCTTATATCTCGTGGGCCTTGATCAAGTGTTGATAGATACATGTTCCCATGGTTAGTATTAAGGATTATCAAAGGTTATTAGCAAGTGGTTTAGGTTTTAAATGGGTTGAAACAAGTAAAAACTCCCCACGGGTCTAATTTGGGTCCTAGGGCTCGAATTGACTTTGTTTGGCCAATATTTCACACACATTACTTGAATAATAGGACTTGTGTTATGAGTTTATATCAGTTTTCAATTAGTGGTTAGGGTTTTAAAATGAGAAAAATGGGTTGAAATGAACCATGAATGGGTTCGGGTCTGTTTTAAAACTCAACTAAGTTTTCATAAGTTTTTGAGCTCACAAATCATGTACAATGATCAAAGATGGTTAAGATAGGTTCATAGGTTCTGTAATAAGGAATGTAGATGAGAATTAGTAATTGGTTTGGGTTAAAACGGATCACAAATGAAGAAATAATGTCGCGGGTTCCAAATGGGCTCGTTTAGGGTTTCTTTGTGTTTTCAAGTTTTATATTTCGTGTTTAATGAATCATGGTTGATAGAATACTGATCCATGGCATTGTATAATGGATTGTTAGTGGAATTTGGGTGGTGGTTTAAGTTAGAATGGGTCGAAATGGAATAATAAGTCACGGGTTAGAATTAGGGCACATATTGGTTCTTTTAGGGTTTTCTAAGCTTGTAACCTTTGCACATTGCCAAAGTAATGATATATAATGATAGATAATGGTTTGTAAACTCATTTTATGAGTTTATAATGTCTCTTGGTTGCTTATTTGAGAATGGAATGGTTAAAAACGAGTAAACGGGTCGAATGATCATTTAGGGTTCATTTAGGGTTTCTCGGATTTGATTCTTGTCTAAATGAAGTGGGATTATGAAATAATGATGGAATAGGATCAATAATGTTATAAAATAAGTTATTACAACTTATTTGAGTGTTGGTTGAGTTTTAAAATGGATAAAGATCGATAAACGGGTCATAGGTTACTATTTAGCTCGGGTTAGGGTTTCTAACCTTGGTTTCTTGTGAATTCACGATATAAGAATGATTATGGATTGAAAATATGATGTATGACTTGCTTACATCTTGTACTTGATAGATTGTACAAGATTACTTAGGAAAATGGAGGTAAAACGGCTATTTCGGATATCGTGCATTAATGACTTGTACATTAAGCTTTAAGGACTTGTACTTTACTTTAAAAGGAAAGCATTCTTATGTGAGATGTTATATTACTTATACATATGCTTTAGAAGCTTGTGCATTCGCTTTGGATGTTTATATTGTCCATGAAATTAGGGTTTAGAGGTATACGATAACGGTTTAAAGCCCGTTTAGATATAACGTTGCGAATTTTGCATTTGATGAAATTTCTTGGGTTGTTATAACCATGTTCATGTGAGCGGTCATAACGCGTTATATATCTTATGACTCTAATCTTGCAAACGGAGCAAAGATCTTCAAAATAAATTCCCTCTTCTTGACGGTAACCATGAGCCACTAACCAAGATTTGTTCTTTAGAATACCTCCCAGATCATCTAGCTTCACTTTGTAGATCCACTTCAAAGTTATAACCATAACTTTATCTGGTCGGGGTACGAGCTCCCATACTATTAGGTGTTGGAACTATTAAGCTCTTCGTGCATTGCTTTCAAATCCAGAGGATGAGCAAAGCATTTTATTACATCTTAGGTTCAACAGCAGTCGAGGAAAGCATCGTAGTAAACAGAAAAGAGCCTTGCGCATGTTATTGAACTTGTCGGAACTGGTATTGCCAATTCATCGATTAGATTTCAAGTGGATGATCCTTAGTCCATTTGCTATTGTGTTCAGAAATTTGGTGATCGGGATGCACAATTGTATGAATAATATCCGTTGATGAAGATTGATCAGAAGGAACTTCTAGAATTAGAATACCAAAGTACGGATCGTTATTTAATCGTGTGCACATTAAGCTCATGATTGGCTTTTTCAACATCATTAGAAATGATAGGAGATTGAGTTTTGGGTGTAGTTTGAGAGTTACTTAGTGAAGGTGCATCTTAGTCGACTGTTGTTGAGGAAGGTGAACCGGTTAATGCAGCGGGTTCTGGAGCAACTACGTCAGCAATTAGAGCAATAACTTCAGGGGCTGGGTGATCAACACTAGGTGGAGGAGTGAGTAATTCATCAAATAGCGGTTGAAACAAAATATCCCAATCAGTTCTTAAAGGTGGTACAAACAGTGTTGAAGGAGGAGGGTTTGGTACGAGTCCTGAACTGATTGTTGCAGGAGTCATTTCATGAAGTGCGGGTCCTAAACTGCTGTGTTCAGAAGCCATCGCAGTCAGCTCATCAAAATCTACATGAATTGTCTCAATGATTCATCTGGTATGTCATTTGTAAATTCAAAATGCTTTCTTTGTGGGTGCATAGCCAATGAAAATACCAATATCAGCCTTTGTTGTAACTTACCCAAGTTCTCACTATCATTTTTTGGATAGCAGATTGCACCAAATACATGGAAAAATGATAAATCAGGAAGTTTGTCTTGTAAAAGCTCATATGGTGTTTTGCCGTAACGAAGACGTATGATGGAACGATTTTGGGTATAACATGTGGTAGCAACTGCTTCTGCCCATAAGAATAATAGAGCTTTTGCATAAATCAACATTGTACGGGCAGCTTCAATTAGCGTACGATTACGTCTTTCAACGACACCATTTTGCTATGGAGAGCGAGCAACAGATGTTTCATGAGAGATGCCAACATTCTCATAATATTCACGCAAAGTTTGATTAACAAATTCAGTTCCATTATCTGTTCTATTTCGTCGCGGTACTTTAAGAAAAAAAAAGAAAAAAAAAACACAGTTGGATCATCTTGAGAAACTTGATTATGAAATATGGAAGCTTTGTCTTATTGACCGTAAGCAATTAAACCCATGTAAATCGAGATTAATCATCGTTTATGTTGAGGATGTACTTCTTTCCATTAACACTTGCGACACGCATTGGTCTATAAAGATCCATGTGCAAGAGATATAGTTTTTCTTGGTTGGTGTCTTCAGATTTAGGTTTGTAGGGTTTATTCTGCGTTTCCCCATGAACAGGAAGAAACCAGATGTGTCCCTTTTCAAATTTTAGCTTAGCCGAGAACCGTACAAGACATTTACTAGATAAGTGATTATTTGCTCAAAGTTCAGAGGAGACAGATCGTCAGTGCCATAGCCAGGACTTAGTCTTTGAGGCCATTGACAAAAGACATATAGGAGAGACCGCCATCATATCTCCAAGAGACAGAGTATACAGATTGTTGCCTCGAGATCCAGTCAATAGATCAACCCCTTCTAGATTACGAATAAAGCAAGTGTATTGACGAAAAGTATCTTCAAGGTTCGAATCACAGAATTGTCCAACGGAGAATAAGTTGTGTCTAAGTCCTTTTACATAGTAAACCCTTGATATCGTAACTTTCCCAATCTGATAATCACCATATCCCAATATCTTTGCCATGTGATTGTTTCCAAATTTGACTATACCCAAAAATTTATTGACGAAATTGGTGAGCTGAGAGCGATCTCTGGTCATATGCTTGGAGCAGCCGGAGTCCAAATACCAGAGAACAATTTGGACGACCTGCATTCATCAAGAGAGGAAGATGGAACATAGGAAACTATGGATCCCCAAGATTTATTGGGTTCCTTTTTGTTAGCAGATACAGATTTAAGAACCTTAGATTTGCTAACAGAAACATTAGTTTTAGATTTCCTAGGTTTCCTTGAGTAAACCAATGTTACGACAGGCTTAGGTGTTTCATTTTCTAGATCAGTTGGTTTCCTAAGGGGCACTTTAGTAGTTATGTTAATCCTAGTTAAAGGGCACACATTTCCTACTATAGTGAAGGTCCGACCAGTAGGTCTCCAGATGTATCCAATATTTGTAAACACCTTTCTTGTTGGTTTCCAAACTTTTCTCTTTGAACTTTTCTTAACATATTTAGATTTTACATGAGCATTCACATTATTGATAAAATCAAGAACATACAAATCATGATTATCAGAAAGCATGCAACCATTAAACTTAAGACATTTAAGTTTAGAATTTGCATTAAGCTTGGAATGCTGCACATTTAGAGTTCCTTTAGGTTTAACCACAGTATTCTTATTTTTCAAACTAGATTTAACTTTCCTAGGGTGGGCTTCTACTTTATTCTTCTGAGTACTACTTGGTGTTTGCTGAATCTTATCTTTCTTTGTATTGCCTGAAGGCTGTGATCTGCTAGCACTAGTAGACGGTTTTACTCCTGTAGAAGACAACATAGGTTTGTTAGAAACTAGGTTTGATGTAGAGGCTGTTTTTGTGATTGTGTTTCCTGAGGATATGACGGGTTCAGTGAATCTAACTCTTTTGTCCTTGTTCTGTGGGGTCACATCCACTAATTTTTCACTTGAATTATTGAAGCTAGGGCAGGTTTGTTCGATTATTATAAGCAACTCCTGAATTTGTTTTGTATACTTACAAGAAGAGTCTAAGGAAGTATTTAAAGGATTTTGTGATTTTCCTTGTTCCACTATTTCCCTAAGAATCGTAGCTTCTTCTTGAGTGTGCTTAAGGTAATCAGAGTGAGCTGACCTATTGTTCAACAATCTAGGGTTTAATTATTCCACATTAATCTTAAGCATCTCTGGATCAATAGTGTGTTTTGTAACAGCTTTATCAACTAGAGCTTTTCTTTTAAGTTTCCTTAAATCATCCTTGAGAGCTGTAATTACCGAAACTTTTTCCAGAAGACTAGCATTTAAAATCAAAGATTCATAGTCTTTAGATTGACTTGATTAAGTAAATCGTCATATTGTTCTTTTAATCAAATACATGCTAGTTTAATCAAGTCATAAAGTTGCTTATAGGTCTGTTTCAAATACTCATTCTCAGCAATAAGCTTTGACACCCTATGATCCAATTCAATATTTATTGTTTCAATCTCTTCTACGTCCTTCTTGACCTTATTCTCATTCATAGTTCCACTTAGAGATTTAATTCTCTCTTTCAACTTCTTTATTATATCTTTCTCTTATGACTGAGCTGTCAATTCATTTAATTCAAAATATTGATCAAAACTTTGAGCACTTTGATTTGAAACAGAATTATCCCTTTGAAAAACTTCCTGATTAAGTTGAGTGTCAACTTCTAAAGATATGCAATGTTTTTCAAGAGTGGTATAACTTCTGAATAGTTTATTGTAAATCTCTTTTTCAACGAAATCCTTTTTATTGAGAAGCTCAGTCTCAAGTTTGAGACACTTTTCACATTCATGCACATTCATATAAGCATTATCCACTAATGAATTCATAATTATGTTCACAATATCTTTGTTAATGACTTGTTCCAAGAGTCGTTCGTTTTCGTTCAAAACTTGATTCATTTTAACTTCAAATGTTTTTGACTCTAAACGATGTTGTTCCACAGCCTGTTCCATTTGATGAAAGACATTTTGGACTTCAGAAAGTTATTCAATCAAATATTGATCAAATGTATAAAAAATAAGTCCTTCAGAGCATTTACAAATGGAATTATTTCATCCCTAGAACAAGCTTTTGTATGTTCGAACCCCCACGAGCCCTCAGTAATGGATGTGGCCGTGGTTCTTTCTTTGACAACCACATCAAAACCAGCGAGATGGTGTTTGAGTTTCTTCAAACTCGTATTAACCATTCTGACTTTAGGAAGTTCTTTTGGAACCTCAACATTGGTGGGTCTACTAGAAGGAGTGGGATCGAAAGAATTCACAGAATTCTGAGACCAAAAGGCTTGTTCAGCAGATAATTTAGTTTGTGGAACAAATAATTTTTCAAAATCTTGAGAAAGTTGGTTAAGAACAGCATAATCGACTGGTGTAGTATTAACTTTCTTTTCTAACATCATTGGATCCTTTTGTTTTAAAAGCATTTTTGAAAGACTCTCTTCAGCAAGCACAAGGGTCTCTTCTGAGTCAGGAATCACAATAGCACTAGTATTCTTAATGACATTACCATCATAAAGCTTTGGTTCCAACTGCTGAGCTTTCTTTAGATACAAAGGATTTTGAAAACCTAGAGCTTGTTTAGTGGTATGATCATAGAAAAACTAATGTTTCGTCAACATGTGAACAGTTTGTGCAGATTGATCTCTTTTAAAAACAATATTATCTAGCTGTTTGATCCTCTTTTCTAAAGCAATCTCTCTATCAATGTTCCTAGATTCTTCTTTCTTAAAATTATTTTTGAGAAGAGTAACTGTTTGCATTAAAGATTCCTTTTCTTTTAAATGTTTAGAAAGAGTTTGTTTAAGAAGATCAATCTCTACAGACTATGCACTTGAATCTAAAACGTTATCATTACTCTTTAAATCAACATTTTGTCCTTCTTTTAACACTTTAACTTGTTCCTTATATCTTTCAAGCTCAGCAGTTAAATTATCATTGACACTTTTATTATCCAAATTTATCTTGGTACAATTAACTACTTGGGTTTTCAGTTGTTCAATCACAGATAATATTAGTGCATCTTGTTGTGCAGAAGAGTTAAAATTCTGAACAGTTGCCTGTTGTGATTCTATCCCATACTGAGAATAAGGAATAATATTGTTATCACTAGTTATTTCAGTCTCTAAATGGTTCACAACATTTAATTTTTTAGAAGATGGCACCACCTGCACACCTTGATTAATTATATTATTATCCACATTATTATGATTGTGTACCTCAGCGAGAGCATCTGAACCATAATGAGATAAATTCACCATAAGAGCAACTTTGGCAGTGTTTAGTTCATCACAATTAGAGTCATATGCATCCAAATCATCGGCTTGACAAGAAGCATTGTGACTAATGACAGTCTGTGTGGCTTGACCTTCTGCAATTCTTGGATCTGCTAAAAATGCGAGTTCCTCCTCATGTATAATTTGACCATTTGCTTAAGCTTGTACCAGTAACACTTCATCCTTAAACCATGAATCATCCCGTTTCCTCTCAGGTTTAGTGCACTATTTGGACATGTGGCCTTCCCCTTTGCAGTTGTAATATATAACAGTCCTTTGTTTCCCAGAATTTCTTCTACTTGCTCCTAGAGTGTAGGTCCTTATAGTACCCATAGAAAAAGAAGTTTGTCTCCCTTGAACTGGTTATAAGGTCACTCTCCCATCATTAATGGTAGCTTGTTGCCTAGGGTTTGATGAATTCCTCAGCTGGTTATTGGTAGTAGGATAGCGGGAAGTGACAACAGCAGTCAAGAAAGACATCATGTGATTGATGGCATCAATGGGATCATCACCTTTTTAGAATACTGAAACAATTAGACCTGAGTCTAGTTGAGGAAATTCAGGTTGTTAGTTAACCGTGGGAGCATATTCCAATTGAGGGATGGATGATGGTGGAGAATAAACATGGTGGTGAACTGATGATTGATAATCATTGGATGGATAAGTGATTGAAATAGGTGTTGATGATTGATTGTTTGAGACTGATAAGGTGAACCTTGCTGTGGAGACAGATATAGTGAAACTTGTGGTTGAAATTGAGAGTTTTGGTATGAGTTTGATAAGGAGACTGGGTCATCTGATGGGATGCAACCAAAGCAAGCGGATCTGAATTGCGTTCATGCATTAAACGAACTTCATTTGCATGAAATTCATGTTGTCCCAAGTAAGCATGAAGTTGATCAATGTTAGTTGTGTTACAATTACCGAACAATTTAACATCTGTCACAAATTTGCCTCACTAAGAGGAGAGTATTCAAAACTTAGTGTTCACCTGAAATTTATTCTAGTTTCATATTGTAGATGTTCATGTCATTGAGTAGTAGTAAAAATCTCAAGTAGAAATCACTTAGTGTTTCCCCCTTCTTATAAGCAAACTTATCAAATTCATCATAAAGCTTACACTCTCTTTCCTGTTTCGTCAATGAAGTTCCTTGCATGAGAAGTTGGATTCTTTCCCAAAGTTCCCTAGCGACTTTATGATTGCTAACAAGTGCATAGACCTCGGGTGGTAATCCTTGGAGAATGATATTTGTTGCTTTGACATCACAATCAGCTTGAATTGCTTCCGTAGCAGATAATTCAGAACATTTCTTTGGTCTAGTCACTCCATTCTCCTTAATCATAGGCCAGATGAGTGGACCATTTTCAACGGATTCAATAATCATTCTTCCATGTTGTCTATTCATCATATATAGCTCCATTATGCTTTTCCAAGAATCGTACATATCCTTTTCTAACACAGGTGGACGATTGTCAGCACCCGAAAGAATCACTTTGTCAGCAAGAGTCGTCATTGAGAATTTTGTATAATTATAGACTACTGTTGGATCGAGCAGTGATAGAAAGTAATTGTGTTTTAAGGTGTTGTCTTTTGTGTGTTTTAAGTCTTGAAATTACACGGGATTTTACAATTCTTGACAAAATCGGGAAAGCAAGTGAATGTTTCACGGGATTTTATAAGTCACAGAAATAAACCGTATAATCTTGTTTAAGTGATTAAACTTTAGTTGCGAATTTGGTTGACAAATAAAGATTGCGAATTAGGTTGCTTTAGAAAAAATTACGAATTCGGTTGCTACTGATAAACTGCTAATTTGGTTCGTACTGAAAAACTGCTAATTCGGTTCGTACTGAAAAATTGCTAATTCGGTTCGTACTAAAAAACTGCGAATTCGGTTGTTCCTGAGATACTGCTAATTCGGTTCGTACTGAAAAACTGCTAATTCGGTTCATAAAGAAAAACTACGAATTCGGTTGTTCCTGAGATACTGCTAATTCGGTTACAACTGAAACTGCGAATTCGGTTGCTAGAGGAAATTGCCAATTCGGTTACCACTGGAATTGCGAATTCGGATACACCAGAAACTGCTAATTTGATTACAACACAAAATCGGTTAAACTTGAGACGCTGCGAATTCGGTTAAACTTCCAAGCTGCTAATTCGATTAACTACCAATTCGGTTACGAAACCCAAAATCTCAAAAACAAAAAAAGACTAACTTTTGAACTTTTTTTCCCAAATTTTCTTGTACAACTAGTATTACTAAACCTGTAGGTACCTTAAAAATGCAAACTTTATGGTTTTTAAGCCAAAAATTTCAAAATCAAGATTTGTACTCTCTAAGGTTTTTCAAAAAACAAAAGTTGTAAAAAATGAGTTTTTGTTTGATCCAAAGCAAATACACCTATATCCAAAGATACTAGATCAACTTTACCAAAGTAAATGATCTTTTAGTGTATGTTGAAGCTTCGAAAACAAAAGAAAAAACAAGAAAGATGCGTACGGTTTAAAACAAGAAAACAACCAATAACAAACACAAAACTAAACAAATCACTCCATGGCTCTTGATACCAATTGAAGAACAATCAATTAACATACTTGAAAAGATAAAGAGAGGTAGTTTGAAAGAAAGAGTGGTTGGATGAACATTTTAGAGAGAGAAAGAAACATAAGAGAAAAACTTGTATTGTGTGTGTGAAAAATGAACAACCAACACCCTTTACATAAAGAAACATAAGAGAAAAACTTGTATTGTGTGTGTGAAAAATGAACAACCAACACCCTTTACATAGCATGGAAAGGGTATTTATACCTCCTATGGCCGGTTTGGGCCTTGGCTTGCATGGGCTTTCCATGAGCCTTGAGCTAACTAGCCTAGTAAGTTTCCAAAAATAAATAAACAAGCTATCTAACGATATCTATGGAAGTGACCGACACTTTCATGTTCCTAACATCTTACAAAACCATCAAACCACAAATTGTCTTAAAAGCGATCCACCAAAAAGGTAAAAACCTTAAACTTATTCAAGCAAAACACCAAGATGTAAATCAATCCAAACGTTTGCCACAATCATGCTTCTTTTTCAGTCTTTAATTTAATAGCCCTTTTCTTCCCATTCGAAGAATCACTGCTAATGTCATTTTGAGCAGGACGTTTATTCTTCCCATCCGATGCCTCTTTATCCACATAATCCATAGCATTATTTTTCTTAGTATTGATGGGAGTCGTGTTCTCGTCCGTCTGTGATTCCAAATCCTAAATCAACAAATACATATTGCTTTTAAACTTACTTATATTTATGCTTCTTTTATGTATTAGGAAAAAAACAGGATATAATTACCAATGGAGTGATGGTAGGAAGTGCGGAACTTGTAGCTTCACTATCCATCTGCATATAAAATATTAAACATGTTTTAGTTAATTTTGAATGTGTATCATCAAATCTAAAATTGTTATTCAATAACATATCACATATAATTGTCTACCTTGCTTGGTGTAGCAGAAATATCGATAGAATCAAGTATTTCAGGATCATCAGACAAACGCAACACGGTGAACACTGGCAATAGTTTTTTTTGATGTTGTATTCGTCTATTGAAACTTTAAAAGCATACTTTTTACCAATTAAAGCAGTAATATCAGTGGGAAACTGATCATTCTATTCACCCTACATGGACTAACGAGTAGGCTTATCAATTTGTCATAGTTATCGAGATCTTCACACGCAACCACATGTCCAATCACATCTGTACATGATATAAAAAGTGATGTTTTTCATAGACATACCATTATGTCAAATTATACTTCAAAAACATTTTGCAATAAACTTGTAAAAGTACATACCAAATTGGCCATCCTCTTCTTGCTTTAGATCGGCTATCGATTTGTACCCTCTAAAGTCAAAACCATACAAAGATCCATTAAAATCAGTACATGGTTCCACTTTTGTATTCGACAAAAAGCTTAGACGAAGATTCGTGTTAACCATATGGTAATTGGGTTGGATTTCCCTAAGACTGTATCTCTTTAGTGTAACAGCACTTCCTTCCACTAACCTATCCTTAAACTGGTTAACCAAATCCTCACGGTTGCATGCATCTTGGTGTTCTGAGAAAATAAACATCCATTAATAACATGCAATAAATTTTCAAACATATGTTATAGAGAAACGCATATATTCTCATTATATAAATATTCAAACATATGTTATTAATGAATAACATTCATTAATAACATGCAATAACACATTCAAAAGATAATCACTATAGTTTAACCAAATTAAAGAAAAATAATGATGGATACTTACATGTTCATCCATTACAATCAATTCCAGATTTTTGATGTGCGGTTTTCTAGAAACTTGTTGCATCCAAGTACGAATTCGG
>BQNB010020900.1:0-62778 GCA_026074375.1 Tanacetum coccineum | reverse complement strand
GCAACAAAGCACAACTTGTAGCAAAGGGTTATGCTCAGGAAGAGGGTATTGATTTCGAAGAATCATTTGCTCCAGTTGCTTGCATGGAGGCTGTTAGGATTTTTGTCGCATATGTTGCACACAAGTCATTTCTAATTTATCAGATGGATGTGAAAACGGCATTTCTTAATGATCCATTGAAGGAGGAGGTTTATGTTGCACAACCAGACATTTTCGTTGATCCTGATCATCCAGAAAAAGTTTACCGTCTAAGGAAAGCTCTATATGGATTAAAACAAGCTCCGAGACCTTGGTATGATAAACTCTCAAAATTCCTGATTTCCAAAGGTTTTACTAAAGGTATCATTGACCCAACCCTATTTATGATAAAATACAAGGAGGACATTCTACTTGTGCAAATTTACGTTGATGACATTATTTTTGGTTCCACAAACCCTAAATTTTCTAAACAATTTGAAAAATTAATACACAGTATATTTGAGATGTCCTTAATGGGGAAATGAAATTCTTTTTAGGACTTCAAATCCACCAATCCCCATGCGGTATTTTTATCAATCAGGCCAAATATACTTTAGAGATTCTTAAAAAACATGGTATGGAAAAAGGACAAAGCATTGGTACACCAATGGCTACGAAACCTAAATTAGATGCAGACTTGAGTGGTGAACCCGTAGACCAAACTGACTACCGTAGTAAAATCGGGTCACTCATGTATCTGACATCTAGTAGACCAGACATAGTGCAAGCAGTTTGTTATTGTGCAAGATATCAAGCAAGACCGACTGAAAAATACCTCAAAGAGGTTAAAAGGATCTTTCGATACTTAAGAGGTACCATTAACATGGGACTCTGTATACGAAGGGTTTGGCATTTGAACTACATCTTTTTTGATGGCCGATCATGCCGGTTGCGTTGATACTCGCAAAAGCCACTTATGGATTCCCATACAATGTTCCTAGGTGATAAGTTAGTCAGCTGGATGTCAAAGAAGCAAGACTGTACTGCAATGTCATCCACATAGGCTGAATACGTGACGTTATCTGCAAGTTGTGCTCAAGTAATGTAGATGAGGACACAGCTTCATGATTATGGCTTCAACTACAACAAAATACCGTTGTATTGCGACTCTCAGTCAGCCATAGCAATCTCATGCAACCCCGTGCAAGCACTTCTTACCAGCCCATCCTATGCTCGGTATTCATTTCATCAAATGGAACAGGTGGAAAACGGTTTAATTGAATTGTACTTTGTTCAGAACTGACATACCCAATGGTGTTATGTTTACTTTAAAGCCCTATACCGAAGAATAGGTTTCAGTTTTCTTATCAGGCGAATTGGTATTGAGATGTCTTGACTCTAGCCAAAAACTGGAGGTTTTGACAAATGAATTGCTTGATACTTCATCTCAAACCATCACAATGTACATATTTTTGAAAAAAGAAAAATACAAAAATATAAATTTAAAAAAGAAAATACAAAAATATAAAATTTTAAAAAGAAAATACAAAATCAAAAAATTAGAAAATGTTTCAAAAAATATTCTTCTCGACATGTCTCTTGGAATCGATAACATTTACGTACCTAGAAATGTTGATTAATATCGACACGGGCGTGTAAATGAAGTTCGAATAGGAGTTACAAATATTTTCAAAACATGTCATTTCTAATTTTTCTTCATGACTTGTAATCACTCTCAGATTGGCAAAACTGGACAGAACGACATAAGGAGGAGTCGTACGCATAAGTGCGCTTAATCCTTAGGTTAGAGGAGAAGTCTTCTAACATATGGTTTTCATAAAAGGTGAGCACTATTTTCAAGGAATTTCTCAATGACAATTCAAAAACTTTCAAAATTGTGTGTTCAACACTCTAGTCCTCATATTGTTTTAC
Source organism: Tanacetum coccineum (assembly GCA_026074375.1). NCBI lineage: Eukaryota > Viridiplantae > Streptophyta > Magnoliopsida > Asterales > Asteraceae > Tanacetum > Tanacetum coccineum. The sequence goes on along the minus strand of BQNB010020900.1, from coordinate 60,888 downwards.
AAGACAAGTATTCTACATTTGGTGTCATTTTTTTTAAATGAGTCAAAGTTTGAGGGGGAGTTTTTCTGAAAAACAATATTTTAATGATTGTTGGATACATCTTAACATGACAATTCTTATGTATTCAACACATTATAAAAGGTCTTAATAACATCTACGGAATAATAATGACTATTAAATAGATTGATTGTTATAAGATGATTAGGTGGTTGAGCATAATTTTTCAAGAATTCTTCAATGACATTTCATAATCTTTAAAATTGTGTGCTCAACATTGCCTCACCCTCAATTTTATATTCATTTTACAACTTGGTATCATTGTTTTTGGAGTCAAAACATATGTAAAACGAGGGGGAGCAAGTTAATGTTTCTATGTAATTCTGCTAAATAAAGTTTTCCCCAATGGTATTTCAGTCAAATTTAATTCTCAAAGTATTTCAAAAATTAAGTGAATGGGTTATTTAATATAAGGGGAGAAATTGTATTGAATATGTGATCTTGAAAATATTAAGTGATCTTATCGACTCAAAGTGACTTGATACTTTCGGAAGATTTTATGGTTACGTCTCATACAACTACAAATTTTATTTCACGACGATTCTGAAGTCATAAGGTGCAAGGTTAGGTATTTGTCCATAGGATCAACCAGAACGGAGGGATCTTACCCAAGGACACTCCATAGTTAGAGATAGCAGTCCTTAGGTATGCTTGGGAGTGAATGTGTATATGGAATGAATGCCGAATAAGATTGAGCCTCAAACCTTGAGAAACAATCACATCCAAGGTGTAGTAATGGACGTCTTAAGTAAGCAGTGTACGGGGTTGATAGAATTAAAATGAAATGTATGGATAAAGGGTGTAAAGAAAGTAGACCTCCACACAAACTTAGCTGAACCGGGTCAAGTACATATGCTGTCAGAATACCAATGTTGATTGATGACTTGAAGCGACATTCATGGACCAGTGATGCACATGCAAAACCCTTCCCAGCCATTTCAGGTTTCTTCTTCAACAGAAAACTTGTCTCATTTGTCACGGAGATCACACACGACTTCTATTTTGACTTTCTCACTCTGAGTTAGTCTGATATTGAATAGGTTGCATTCTGCTCAGCCTTCGATTACTAAACCAAAACGACTAATCGAGGTCTAGAGCAAGAGATCAATAATATAAATCTCATTAGGAACATTCATTAACGAACACTTGTTGAACACCAATAAGTTCACAAGTTTTAACAAGAGTCCTACGCATTATCCTTGTGAATTGTGCCAGAAACATCCTCGAGTGCATACTTATGTACTTCATATTGAGATGGAAATACTGCTTGTGCCAGCATCAAACAAGCATTCTTGGTAGGGTCTTGCGACGATTCTATATGAATCAAACTTGTGCAACTGGAAAAGACAACGATAGTGTGAATTCAATGTGAATCAAACTTGTTCCAGGAATAATGAATTGAAAGCTTCATCAGAAAGATTAGTACAACTATATGATTCACTCTTACTGTGTTGTATGGTTTGAGGAGTTCCAGTAATGGAACTAGCCAAGCATGGTAAATCTAATTACATCTGTGTTAATAAAGGATCCTACATCTTGAGCTGGAAACCCTGTCTAAGGAGATTCTTTGAATCTACCTGATCAAGGTACAATATTTATACTTGTAAATGGTCCTCGAACCGAAGGTCTATACTAACACATATACAGAGAATGAAATGCCATATTCGTCCACAGCTTTTGTGCTAACTGTTTTATTTTAGGATACCTAACAGTTGGAGATGTGAATTTGCCTTATTCCAGCTGAGTAGGATTCATTACCACAATGCTCATGCTTCAATAACAAGACATACTATTATGATCGGATATTCTTAGATACATGAAAGCTTAAGTGATTAAAGACAAAGACTTACCGCACAAAGTCTGATAAACATGCATCTTTCCTTCAAATGATATCAAGTCTATTCAATGGGAGATTTGTTTGCAAGCTTACAAGATGATGAAAAATAGAGCATGTTGCGGTCCAAGAAAACAGATCGCACAACTGGTGGCAAAGACGATACAAATCGTTATGATAAAGATTTAAAGATATCGGACGAAAAAACAAAGGCAAAAGGACAATGGACAAAAGGCTAAAGATCAAAGATCACAAAAGCATGAAAGGAACAAGCCTACATCGTAGACGAGAGACAAAGATCAAATTGAGCTCACATAACGCAACCGCATTTCATTGATCTCACGATGGAGTGTCACAATGAAACTCACTTCGGGGGGAGATTGTTAGCCTCAGAATATTGTGTCGAACAATGGAAGTTCGTATTAATTATATTAGGTCTGGTCATTAATTAATATACGTTGTATAGGCTAGGAGGGTTATACGCGGCTCTTAAATGTAAGCTACGGTCAGGGGGGGGGGGGGGTGTATCGGGCGAGAAAAGCCATGTAATCCCAAGCCCGGCTCCTTTTGTACGAGAAATACTAAAGGCAAGTAAGCCTTTTAGTTTAGGGTATTAAATTACAACTCTTAAAGCTTCGTGGGAGGGTTGGTTATTTGTAACTTTCATTTTGCAAGTAATCTTCCTTATTCTCTCTCACTTTCTCTCTCTACTCTCTCTCTCTACATTTCTTCACATCTTCCTTCTTTAATTTCTTGTTCTTAATTATGAAGTGAAGTGATTTCTTGGTTTCGACATTTGGTATCAAGAGCCTCGGGTAGATAGTGGTTGTTTTGTGGTTTAATAGTTATTAAATCATTTTTCGTGGATTATTTACCATATAGCTCACGTCGTATTTTTTTTGGGATTTGTTTGTTTGCCTTTTTCTCATCTATCTCTTGCTCTACTCGATCTACACCTTCTTGTGGTTCATTTTTCGTAATAAGCTCAAAATTTCATGGCTTATTTTTAAAATAAGCTCACGGATCATATTATTTTTTTGGGTTTATTGGTTTGGTTTGCTTGTTTAATCCTTCACACACTTGTGTATAATATCTTAGTGGTACTAATCTTGTTGCTTCGTCCTTTCCATTTTGCTAAATTTCAAGCTTATTTTCGAGCTTACTTCGAGCTATATTTCAGCTTATTCAAGCTTTTATATGTTGCTTAATTTCCGGAGCTTATTTGAGTTTTGATTAGTCTTCTTGTGCTCACACGGTCAAAAAGAGGGGACCAAGATCCAAATATTAAGCTTTCTTAAGGACCCATGGACACCTTGTTTTCTGTTAAAAGTGGTCCTTACTCGAAATGACTCAAGCGCCCAATATGTTAACAGGTTGAACGGAATATGTAAGTTTAGGCCTAAGCAAAATATGCAGGTTTAGTCTAAGCGAAATATGCAGGTTTAATCTAAGTGAAATATGCAGGTTTAGTTTAAGCGAAACATGCAATTTTAAGTCAAGCGAAATAAGTTTAAAAAAATTCGAAAAACAAAAAAAAAAAAAAAATAAATAAAAATAAAAAGGGGCGGGGGGAAAAAAAAATTAAATTGCAGTTTTCTTATTCAAGCGAAATATGTTAAAGTTTCAGCGAAACAGCAATTCTCAATGAAGAGGAAAATATGTTTTACGTTCAGCGAATCATGCAAGACTGACTACAAGGAAAATATTTTCAAATTCAAGCGAAATAGGCAGCGCTTCAAATTTTCAATGCAGAAAATGTGAATTTTTGAGCGAAATACGTATTTCCAAACCATAAGCGAAATATGCAATTTTTCTTTCAAGCCAAGCGAAACATGCACACCTGCAAGCAAAATACGTTAGATTAAGTTTTTGAATTTTCAAGACATTCAATTCAATTCAATAAAAGGATGAAAGAAAAATATGCTTGTTAAGTAAAAGTGAATAGATTCTTAAATGTGAAATTTTATATCTTAATGATGAACTAATTTCCGTCTAATAAATTGATTTCTCAAAACGTTGCGGTATATTCGAAAACGACTTTTATCAAAAACGTAATTTCTAATTTAATGCCTTACTTAATCTAAGGATTTTGCCCGTTCAAACTAAAGTAAACACTAAACTAAATTTAATTTTTGAAAATTATTAATCACTAATCACTTATTAAATTCCACATTTAATTCACTAAACACCAATTTACTTAACAAGCATAAAAATAAACTACTCACCTATGCTAATGATAAAATAAGCTTTGCTAGGACTTTTTTAATAAGCTACACTAATGTATTGAAAAAGGATAGAAAATGGAACCGAATTGAAGAGCCGCAATTAAACGATAACACCCGATTTAATAAGCTAAAGAAAATAATTAAATTCTTTCTAGCTTATTAAATCCTTAAGCTCCACGCCTCATGAGTTGACCGGTCCATCACAAAACAACAAGGTTAAGACAAAATATTAATAAACTAATTAAACTTAAACTAGATTTAAAACTTCTTACTAAACGAAATTTTTAATAAAATAGAATTGCAAAACAGGATCCTTAATTTTCAAAAATCTTCTATTTCCATGTTTTCATCAAACTGAAAAATGGGCCTGGCCCAACTGTTTCTTAAAACCCATCAGACTAAACAAATTGATTTTTATGATAACGATTAGTGCTAAAATGAAGTTTAAACAAAAGCCTTATAGATACGCCAAATCGAAATAAGCTAATGTGGATAGCTTAATCCGAAATATATAGAGAAAAAGAAGAAAAAAAGGTGATTAGACAAATAAGCTATGATTAGCTTATTCGAACCAACGAGGAGAAATAAGTAAAGAAAGAAATGAAAATTAAATAAGCCAAAGCTTATTTTTGACTCTATAAGCTAAATCCAAAACTGAATAAGCTATATCAGCTTATTCGGCAAGTTGAATATAAGCTAGTAGACATTTAAGCTAAAAAGAGACATAAGCTAAATCGATTTATAAAGCAAAAAAGAATGGAATAAGCTATTGCTTATTTGATTATGTATGCTTAGATCTAAACTAAATAAGCTAAAAAAAAGCTTATTCTTTATGGAGAAATAAGCTGAAAAGAAATCGAACTAAGTTAGAATGCTTTAACCGAAATATGCAAAAAGAAAGGAAAAGTGAAAAGACATAAGCCAAGTGAGAATAAGCTACCCTTTTTAAAACATCTTCATTAAAATCATAAGCTGGTACAATAAAAAGGGGGGGGGCAATTATCAAAAAGCTATTACAAGATTTGTAAATAAGCCCCAAAATGACATTATGAGAATCCGATCAAAAGAAAACTTCACTACACTAATTTCTAATCTACTCTACTTAATTTCTTATCTAATCCACGAAAGAAGAAAACTAGATAGATATAAAATGATAGGATCCATCTCATTCGTTATGTCGGCTACCCACCCTTTCTATAACATATAAAACCTGCGTCAAGTAAATGCATTAAAATGGATTTGGGCCTACCAATATTTCTCTACTGTTGGGCCAGTTCTTTTACAGCGGGCTGGTTTATCTTTATGTGATGGCCGAATGCTGGGATCATTGCAGAGTAATAATACGGCTTGGCTGGAAATGATAATAAGAGGCATAATCATGGGCTTAATTAATGTATGGATTCGGTCTGACCAATTTAAATGGTGTGGGCCGCCCATAAGAAAATGTAAGTCACCGTCGGACTCGATTTCCGTGCTCTTTTCATTGGCATGCTCGGGAAATATTAACGACTTCGTCTTGATCTCGAAAAACGCGTAAACGTCTTCAAATCTTAACCGAAAGTCACCGTTCGAGTCTTTACTAATTAATTAAGAACATACTTGTTGAAATATATACGGGTCACCTACCGATCCAACTAAGCTCACAATTAAAAGGTAAAGATAAAACGTTATTTGTGATCCTATTGGTCCAGTAATATAAAACACGATATGGAGAGCTATCCCAGTATCTATATCACTTTTTAGGTATCACTAGACCTATTTTAATGACAGGTCGCATATTCAAGCACATAAACAAGTATAAGGTGATAAACATAATTAAATAAGCAACGATTAATTAAGAAATTGATTTTAAAACAAACCAAACATTAAACTTCCATTAAGATGGCTAATACCCGAGGGTATTAGCCCAAAACCATTGTAATTATACAAGCATAATCAAACAATAGAAATCGAACGATTAAGAGAGTAAAAATTACACGATGTCTTCTATGGATTCGTGATAAATGCTTGACCTTGGTGGTTGTTCTTCTCTTCTAAAATTCGTCTTCAATGAGTATGGTATAAAGAATATGATATTGCACACTGAAAACTCGTTTTTGAGTCTTCTATTTATAGTGTCTGAAAAAGACTCGATACGCCGTATCTGGCTACGCCAATACGGCGTATAGGGCTGGATTCCTTGGAGTGCACGCTACGTTCTCAATCAATCAGTAATATCATTCCCAATTTATATTTATTGCCGTATCTTTAAATAGTTATCTTGATAGATACGGCGTATGAAAGCAGAGTGATACGCCATATTGAGAATTGGTCAAACGCGCTTTCTTGTGAAGTCTAGGCGCCGATACACCGTATCTCTTTTGCTGGATACGGCATATTGGTTAGAAATCATTAATCTTCAAATGTCTTTATTTTAGCTCCAAATTATGTGCCTTTTAGCTTATCTTCACAAAACACTCCTGAATTACTGCATTTATAAACTTTAAAGCAATTAAGTGCCAAATCACACAATAATTATATAAAAGTGGGCAAAACAGATAGGATAAATGATATTATAAAGTGACGTTATTTGACGTCATCACATACACATACTAACATAATTCTAACAATAATACAAATCCACTAACAACCCCTTTCAATTGAAGCGGGAGTAGAACGAACACTTAAACAGTCTCGAAACTCAGCAAACAAAGCATTCGGTACTTGTAAAAAAATTACAAACTCACCAACGATGTGCTTTAGGACAATAAAATATTCAAACTGTCTCGAAACTAATCAAACAATACTTGTAGAAGAAGTTGTGGATTCACCAATTGTGACAACCATGAATTGAGCAGGTTAGTCAAACCCTTAGTGTTGACTTATATGTCTGTTGCAAAGTATGGTTTATGTGATTCTATGTGTTTATAGGTGTTTTTATGCGTTTATGAGGTATTGGTAATTAATCTATTGAGTGTGATCATCTCAATGAGATTAGAATGATGGGAAAATTTGTTGAGTTCATTTCGTTCATTTTTTATGACAATGAAATGATTGTTGATAATTGAGTTTTTGTAAGTTAATTGTGTAAGTATATAAATACTTATACATATTTTGTGTTAGTTATCTAAGATAGGTTTAGCGTTTAAGTGTTAGATTAAGAAAATGTAAAATTTCTATTTTTAGAAAGTTAGGTTGGAAATGAAAAGTTATTTTTAGAAAGGTAGTAAACTGCGTTTATGCAAAAAGGTATAGTCAAATTAATTAAGGTTTTTATAAAAACTTAAGGTTTTAATTGTAAATATATAATAAAAAATAAATATTTATAAATATATATTTTCGGCCGAGTAGGGTAAAAAGAAAAAAAAGAAAAAGAAATAAAGTCATAATCCTAATTACATCTAATTGACTAAACTACATTTTCTTTCTACCTAGGAAGCCTATAAATATAATTCAAAAATCCCTAACCCCATACCTTAGTTCGACCGGCCTTAAGGAAGAGGAAGAGAGAAGACGAAATTTTTTTTAGAGTTTCACATTAAGGTACGATCCAATCTTTTAATTATAGTTTATTTTTAATTCTAGTAACTTAGTTATGATGGATTAGGGTTTAAATTAAGTTTTATAAATTAGGGTTATTAATATCCAGAAATTTTATCATATAATAATGTTAGTTTAATCATTAGATTAATTAAATTAGCGATATGATCATGCGTTAGGGTTTAGATCACTCGAATTAGATGTTTAATTCACTGCAGAAAGTTAGGCAGTTTTGTAACGAGCATAACTCGGTCATAAAAGATCAAATAAATAATTTACAACATACTGGAGATAACCTCAGAGAGTCTACTTTCCAGAAAAGTTGGCCTCATGAATTTTTATGGTCGGGAAGTGGGTCAAATGGTCATTACAAAATCAGTGTGTAAAACAGTGACGAATTTCAGTTTTGGTTTCTATTTTTCTAAAAATACTTAGACATTGAGTTAGAGGCTCTAAGTCACGTGGAAGTTAGTTCATATATTGTGTGTGTTCTCTGAATTTTGGCTAAGGTCATAGTGAGGTCTAAGTTGGGTAATTAATGCCATACTTTTAGAAGGTCAGATTCTGGACGAATTTTAAACACTTTGGATTAATGAATTTCTAAGGGGTATTTATAAAAGGGTAGTGACTTTGGGAGAGCTATGGGAGGTTCATAGGACATATATGTAGCATGGTGAATTTTGGTTTGAATTATGGGAGTGTTTAAGTGGTGCATTTAGGGCGCGCAAGTGAGAGTAAAATTCTGCTTAAAACCAGAAAGTTTAAGGAGTAGCATTTAAGTATGAATGAAATATGTAAGAATGGGTAAAGGTTTTAAATGATTATAGGACTATGATAGATAGCCTAGGTATCCATCATAGTTGAGGTTACATCATATTGGGTTGAATGCCTAATTGATGGTAGCTAATAATGTGTTTAATTGTTTAGATTGTTCGTGAAATTTTGTGAAGTTTTGTTGGATCCTTTTTGGAAGCAAAGCATCAGGTGAGTTTCATAGTCCCACTTTTAAATGTTTTTACATTGGGATGGAAATGATGCAAAGATGTTTTGAATGTGTTTAATAGCTGCGATTATTTGGTTTTACTTGAGGCATGAACGTTTATGTGGTTATCATATGTAGTATGCTTAATGTTGTTATGATTTCTGTGTGGTTCCGGTTAGAGGGTAGTGCTTCTACCTATTCCAAATCTAATTGGAGGATTGAAATAAGATCCCATATCTGTGTGAGTCCGGTTGGAGGGTAGTGACCCTACTCATTCCAAATCTAACTAGAGGGTTGAAATAATACTCCATTCTGTGTGGTTCCGATCGGAGGGTAATGGATTACCCCAGGTTTGTTATGTTTGCATGAACCTTTGTTGGATGTTTTGGTTTTAGTAGGATCGTGAATTTATTTTCCTTGTATTAGTGAGACTCCTTTCATTAATACAAGATGATGTGTCATTTTGAATTATTGATATCGTCATGACACATTGTATCTGATGACTCATTTATGCATTTTAGAGTTTCTCTATTTTTGACACCATTATGTTGTGATGATATTCATGACATTACGTCTCGTGTTTCTGCCTTGGCGGGATGTGACAGATTGGTATCAGAGCCAATGGTTATAGAGAACTAGGTGGTTGAGCCTAGACTATAGCTTAAGGGTCCCTCATATAGATGCATTTAGGGCTTATGTGTAAGTATATACTAATTGTGCTTATTTTTCCCAAAGTTTCATAAAGTACCTTATACTATATACTATACATATATAAGTTCAGTTTTCTTTGTTATTTCGAGATCTGTGTCTTGATATAGTCTATGTTGTGTGATCTATTATAGTATGTCTCCTCCTATCCGTGTTGTGATGATATCCATAACGTTACGCCTCGTGTTTCAGCCTTGGCGGGGTGTGACATGGCCTTCCATCAACTTGTTGATTCAAAATATTGTCAAAACTTGGATACATCAGGAAACTTCTAGACAAATTATCTAAGTTTCTAACCATACTTTTAAAAATTTTATTTTGAAAAATTTGAATTCTGGTTTGTAGCTAAGAAAGTAATTGAGAATTGCATAATACTACTAAAAACTCCTTTCCATCTGTAGTCTGTGGGCCTTAGACATTGTAAATAGTATGAATCATAACTTTCCATTGTGGGGAAAAGAATAGCTTATAAAAAATTAGTTTTTGTGAAATTTTCTCATACCCTATCAGTGCAAGTTATTCAAAGATGGTAGAATTTGGTGAACAATCAAACAAGTTTGACTTCATCTAGTGAAGATCTCTTTAACAGTTGATACAGTTGATGATTATCTTTCTTGCCATTACTAGGGCATGTAATGTACGCTGTCCCCATTGATAGTTTTGGCCACGACAGATAGACAGAAACTGTTCGATACACGAAGTATATATAGTGATGGTAAGTGCATACTTTATAGGGTGTACATTCAAAAAATCCACAATTTGTTCAACCCATCACTTTATGCGGGTTTAGACAAAACGAACCAATAGTTATAAGTATCTTGTAAACTTTAGAATTAGCCATTTGTGGTGTGTTTTGTAATGGTTGATAAAATTGAGTTAGGGTTAATGATTAGAGAGTTTTACGTAAACGTATGAATTCAATTAAATGACTGATTAAACCCTTAATCGAAGTATTATGAAATATACTAACTCAATCAGCTGTATTCTTTAACCTAGCATAGTAGTAACTCAGCTTAGTAGTAAGTGTCATGCACTAACATCATTATATTTAGAACGAGCGTAATATGTTGTACGTTATGCTAGCAGCATTAACTTTGTAGTACCTATTTTACAGAGTTGTTTAACTCCAATCCATTCAAAAAGCGTTTCATCATTCAATCATTACACGTTTTTTTATTTTCATGTTAAAGTGTTAGTCCAAATAAAACCGAGAAAACACTAGCCATGTCTATTTCACAAATTATTTTTAGTATTATTTTATACTAGCAGTATGAAGTTATAAACTTAAACAGGTTGTAACTCAGCACTGTTTAGTAACCTGCGCATGAGTACTATTTTTTACTTAACTGTAGACTTTTTAATGTCATGATTAACAATCTAATTCCATACAAAAAACTTCTACAAAAAATAAAGAGATAAAAGTCTTAAGGTTTTAGCATTCAACAATACTATAATCTACTTACATCAAATGCTTATATAAGCAAATCTGCAACTTCTCTTGTTAGTAGGATTTTTGACCATTTGTATCAATTTCCTTTTCATTGCAATCTCTAATTAATTGATGTCTGATCTCTATATCTTGGTTTTTTTCAAGAAAAAACAGGATTTTAAATTATGCTAATAGTACTGTTATGTTCGTAAATTAGATCTTGGTATGACATAAACTTATACCCATAATCAAGTAGTTGATTCTGAATCTATAGCACTTGTCCACAGCAACTTAAAGCAGCCACATATTCAGCTTCTGTTGTAGAATTTGCAACCACTGTCTATTTTTTGCACTGCCATGATATTAGTCTACATTTAAGGATTGACAAATCCTCACTGTTGTAGACTTCCTATCAAGCTTTTCCAGATTAATCACTATCAGTGCTATGCTACCAAATTAAAAAGAGAATCTTTTAGATACTAAAGGCCTAATTTTGGTTGACCTTTTAAGTATCTAAAAATCCTTTTTACATCATGAAGATGTGAAACCTTTGGATTGACTTGGTATCTAGCACATGCACACACTACAAACATGGCATGCAAGCCTTGAAGATTAAGATACTTAATGAACCATCAATGCCTATACATGATGACCATCCTAGCTTTTCCACCATCTTTCTTCCTTGAGCAGATGCTTTTGAGTTTCCATTGGTGTGACTTGACAGGCTTGCTTCTTGTAATACCTTAAATTTCTTTAAAATTTTCTTCACTTTTGGCTGATAATAAATATGCTATCCTTCTTTGCTTTACTTGTTAATCCATAGAAGAATGTAAGTTATTCCATAGACATCATCTGAAAATTCTCATGCATCAACTTCTCAAATGCGCAAAGCATGCTCTTCTTTGTGAACAAAGATGTATCATCCACATAACTGAACATAGCAATTATTCCTTGTGTGCCTTTTTGATGATAAGTCTTCGTCAATTTTCCCTTCTTTAAAACCGCTTATTGTCTAACTGATAGTTGATTAAGGTTTTCAACCGATTGTATAGCTATCAGGAAAGTCTGGATCGTCAAATCCTGGTAGATGACATACATACACCGCTTCTTCAATCTTCCCATAGAGAAAAGACCTTTTTACATCCATTTGATATACCACAAAACTTTAATGAAATGCATAGCTAAAAACTAGCCTAATTGCTTAAATTCTTGTTTTTATTACAAACAGGGGGAAAAGACTTCATCATAGTCCAATCCCTTCATCTCTTAAGTCTATCTTGAGCAACCATTCTTGCTTTATTTCTTATCATCATACTCCCTTTCATTATTTAGTGTCATGAAACCTCCATTTAGAGCCTATAGCCCTTTTTCCAATTGGTAAATCACTAAAGTCCAAAATCTTTGTAACTTGAATTGTAGAAGGTATTCCTGCATAGCCTCTATCCAGCTTGGATTCTTCAACGCATGAATTACTTTTTTGGGTTCTTCCTATGATAAAAAGCAAGCAAACAAGCAGTTTTGAAGGTCTTCATGGTTTGTTCTTTGTTGAATAGTACAAACAAACCCATGTTCCTCTAAATTCTTTGACGTCTTTCTTGTTTGTGTAGTTGATTGCAAATCTCCAATCACTTGATCAAGAGGATGATCTTTATGTATTCTTGTAAGTTGAATAGGATAACGTTGGATTGTTATATCCAAATTGTTTCATGTTAGCCCACTCTCTGCACCATCATCTTCATCATCTCTTGAGAACGTTAAATATGCTTAATCTTCCAAAGCAGGTCATATTGGGATCAAATGGAAGTTCAATGCTGTTTTTCAATAACAACAATAACTTGATTTGTGCCTAGCAACATTAAGATTGTTAGTGATGCTAATCATTCTTCACTTTGTTGATCTTATTACATTCATTCTGTTTCTTGGATCTTCATCAACCTTCTTTCCATTATCACTTGAAGCTTTGGATCAATCATCATGAGAACTCTTTGGATCTTGGGAATATGGTGGATCAGCAGTCCATAATGGTAGCAAAATGTAATCTTTGACAGGTTCTGTCTTATATTTAGCTTGACCTGCATTATCACTTGCTTTTGCTACTGGCAAAACCATTAGACAGTGTACCTGCAACAATATAGGCTCATAATTTATTGGTTTTATAGTGCATCAATATCAAATAGCCATCTGGTCCACTACCTAAAACATTAAGGTGTACTTTCACTTAAACTAATATGCAAGTTTTCCTTCACTATCCTTGCTCTTCTATGAATAACTGTCTAAGGCTCTTATATTTCAATGAGTATCCCACAAAGAAACCTTCTCTGCCTATGCCATTTAAATTTGCTAAGTGATCTATGGTATTAAGATGGTAAAATGACACCCAAATGGTCTCATAAAACTTTAAGTTAGTGTTTCTACCATGAAAAAGTTAATATGTGAAGTTTGTTATGAGCTTAAATTATAACACTCTTTTTTGCCCATATGCATAGCAGTATAACTGTTTATGCCCAAAAAGTTAAGTTGGAGCTTAAAAATTAGTTCTTGCATAGTCTCAGCAGCTCTCAAATTAGTGTCGCTATTCCTCCTTTAGCAGAATATCATTTTGTTGAGGTGTTCTTGCTTCACTTAAATTGTCTCAAATTACCATTCAATCTTACAATAATGATTCATTGTTATCTGTTTTTGAAAACTCAGTTCCATTATCAAATCTATTCACCTTAACCTGTTGTGATCTATGATTTTCTAGCCTAGTTTTATAAAGAGACTTAAGAACTGCCCACACTAGTCTCATCCGTAGTAGATAGAATAGATAAACCCATGTAAAACCTACGTAAATCATCTGTGACAACTAGGCAATACATTTTCTTCATAAGGCTTTTTACAAATGTTAGACCAAACAAGTCCATATGTAATAAATGTAAAGGAAGACTGATTGAGTTCTCTATTTTGGACTTACAAGAGGCTTGATTGAGCAGTTTATACACGTAAAATATAATATAATAATATAATCCCGAGAGTAATTAAGAAAAATACCAAGTTACCCTTGATAAAATTCACTCTCAAAAATATATATAATATAATATAAAATACGTATAATAAACCGGGCGTATGATCACACGGTACGTTTCCCAATGATCGTGCATGGAAACCTCGTTTTAATTTGGATCTGATATTGAATAGAAAAGAGATATTTTTGATTATAATAATACTATAAAATTTATAAGGCACAATAAAACAAAACTAGTTACACAAATTAGAAAATTAATTACGAATGTAAATAAAATGCGACATTTAAGAAATCAAATGCATTTATAAATCCTAAAAATTTATAACTAAAATTCTCAATTCTAAATTAATGCTAAGAAAATTGTTAGGAAAATTAAAAAATATTTTTAAAGGCTTTTTGGATTTTTTATGAATTAACCATAATTAATCTAAATTAAATCCTAAAATAGAAATTTAATGTAAAAATTAAGGGGAAAAATACTTTTTTAAGCTAACTTAATCCTAATTCCTTAAAAAGATGAGAAAAACATTTTTTATTTTATACTAATCTTTTCTATTTTAAAAGGATATAAATTTAAAAAAAAAACTAAAGGTTTTGAAACATAAATGTTTTTAAATTAAATTTTGAAAATTAATTTTTTTTAAAATATAAAAACTTTAAAACAAAAATTCTATAAAAATTCTTTTTATAAAGAGAAATAATGCAGAAAATTAATTTTATTAAAAGCCCTAATTTTAAACTATTTATTAAAAACTAATTTAACTAATTAAACTAAAAAACTTAATTTATTATTTATAAAAAACTATTTTTATAAAACTTAAACTAAAAACTGCCAAAACAAACACATGGGCTAAAAGTGACAAAAAGTAAAGATAAGGGTAGGCGGGGTAAAATTTAAAGTTTTATAAAAAACACACAGTTTGAACTATTGGCAGATGTGTGTCCTTAACCTAGGGAACTTCGGTTAACTAGCCTAAACTATTAAACTAACAAAGGACAAACGATGTAATAAACTAAGGACTAACGGAACAATTAACGAGGACTAACAGAGAAGAGTTTTAACTAACAGAAACTATGAAAAAGTGCAGAACAGGTCCCTGAAGCACCTAAAACTTAACAACCAGCATCTTTTTTTAAAAAAAACAGCTTATTGACTTTAACTTTTTTAAGATTAATACTTTTGTAAAACAAACTCTCACTTATTTGAAATAAGCGGTATAAGCATTATATCAGATTATATAGCTTTAGAAGCGTAGAATTTATCTCTTTAAACTTCATGAAACAAATGCATACTAAAGGCAACTTGACAGAATTTTAAACTACTCATGAATGCTTAATCAAACATTAGCAAATAACCAAACAGCTTATTATTTCAGTATGAACTTACACTGCTTATTATATGAAGAAAAAAAAAAAACAATTGTAAAGTAAATGGTGTGTACCTTAGCTTTCCAGCTAGAACAGGAAAGCAACAATAAGCTAAGTGGGGCTTATGGCTTAATTCACATAAGCCCTTATATCAAAGAAAACACACTTAATTATCTAATAGCTGAAACTCAGCCCTGAACACCCTTTTGATACATAGCAGCCATCCTTTTTCCAAGATTGGTATCAGCTATTGATTGAATCCACAAGAACAATAACAAACACAAATTTTTTGCGACAGAATGAAAAACACGAATTAATATAAAAATAATATTTTATTAAGAAAGTTGAAATAAAGTTTATTTTTCCAGTTACGAATGAGAACAACACGAAATTGAAATTACATAAAAACTACTAACAACTTTAAAACTAAAAATTAATCACTAAAAAAAATTACTTATATCAATTCCCCCGAAGCTGGAATGATGGGGGGTATTTATACCCGAAGCCTTGAGCTCACCTCCTTCTCTAGATCCTTCTATTCATCTTATCTCAGCCCTCCATCTCTTCTCTCTCCTTGAAGCTCAATCGTAAGCCGTAGGATTATAGATGAATATAACCCGGATCATTGACGTGGCTTGGTGTGTTAGTTATGTGAGTGTAAGCAATCATACACGTCACATCATCAATCATTAATGCTTCTTTCATCCACAGGTGGTTGTGGTTGGGTTGTTAATTGAAAGTGATGGATATGGGTTACGGTGTGTTGTGAGATGGTTGTTAACCCTGCGTTAAATTAGGAGGTGTGGGTGAGGGGTTAATGCAATAGTGTTCAGGGTGTTCTGTGGTGGATTCGGGTGTGTTATGTATTGTGTGTGAAGGTGAGTTAATTCATTGCGGGGAAATGAGAGGTTAAACAGTAACTGTTACATGAGTTTATTAACAACCGGGTTAGGATCGGGTTAGGGGTTCGGTTAGGTTTGGGTAATTAGGGTTAGGGTTCGCAGATGTGATTGGCTGAGAGATGAATCCATGGGTTTATTTGACCCGCGCTTTGACCCGCGCTTTTTTGCAACTATAGGGAAATTGCATTATCGGCCTCCTTGTGTTTGGCAAGCACAATATCAAGTTATAATTATAACTTCCCATAAATGCAAAATCACCCCTTGAACTTATAAAACAATGGAGTTGGCTTTGGAAGTTGACTGTGAAAGGCTGCAGTTGACTGTAGAAGGCTGAGGCATGATCTCTCTGGCTTCGGCTTTGATTTCTTTAGCTTCTTGATCACTCATTCCGTTTCGTGTTCGTTTTTACTGATTTCTTGCAATATTTGACTATAATACCTGCACACATAAACTCAGATATTTTTTACAAGAACATTTTTGCATTTTTGATCCGTTTTTGGGTTTATCTTGGGGTTTTTTAAGCATTAATAGATATGTGTATTCTAATTATCTAAATTCCCAAACTAAACGATTGTGAGTCCTCACGCAATATCACATACCTTATAACCAATAGACCTCGAAATTCCCAAACTAAACTTTGAAAAAGTAGCAAAGAGTTTTGATTGAGAAAGAACGAGAGCAAAGTTATAAAACATCCCGACTTCCATTTTCAAAGATTTTTTTTCTCATTTTTTGGGATTTTTCATGATTATTAATACCTAACTACAATTTTATTTGTGTTGACAAAATGCAAGTTATTCTTTAACCACATTCGGTAACTTTTAGGTTCATAGAACAAAAGCACAATTAAAAGAGGCTAAAAGATAACTTCATATCCCGATTTATTCACTTATTTCCCATGCCTAAGCTTAAAAACATGGATCATTGTTAAATTTACAAGTCATGACACTAGAAACTTCTATAAATATTAATTGTGTTTACTTACTTTTCCTCCCGCAAATCCTACTTTTGTGTCTCAGGATTTTGCTTAAGTCATATTCCCGAAGGCTCTCTTTAAGACTTTTGTTTCGATAATATTTATTCAGAAAATAAAGTGCAAATGGTTTAAGACTCGAAATAATTAGCTCCTTGCCCTTTTTCAAAAGATCAAATGCAATCATAGAAATAAAGGTCCACATCAGGCGACAAAATGTTGGCTTTTTATTAGGCTACTTAAGCAAGGCAACATTATGTTTATACCCTAAGGCTCGTTAAGACAAGAATGGCCAATCTCATTTGCACCATATACCCTTAGGATTTATTGGATCTTTAAGGCAGAAATAAGACAAAAATTAAGCAACATTATTAAATCAGTCCTTTAGTTGGCTTACTACTACATCGGCACGCCTCCGACACGATGCAGACAAACATATTTCGACTTTGGGATTATAAGTAAAACACGGGTGCCTTTTAATCTCGGAAGCCACATCGATAGCGGAGCAAGTCGACAAGAGTTATTCTTACTATTATGACACCGGACTCTACCTTTTATGAAAACTTCAACATCGCCACGCCTCGACACGATGAAAGTAATCTGGCAGAGATTTACTTAATTTATTCTATTTTGTATTTTTAAGCCAATTTAAGTATTCTGTTGTGTACTCATTCCTAATCACAAAGGAAACTAAAGAAAACTTCTATTAAACTAATTATTAACAAAAACAATTTACCACTCTATTTATTAAACACTCATATAAAAGTGAATGAACAAGCTAATGGGAGGAAAAAAGCCACAATGTCAATATATATGAGCTTGAAAGAAATCCAACCTCATTCTACGTTTATATATCATGACTTATAATAACACTATCATTTCTTGTTCTTCACAAAAGAAATTTTGCAAATGCTTAGCCTTATAAATCCAACTCGGCACTATTTAAAATCATACTTGAGATTAGCACAGCTTTCATTTACTAATGATACAAGTCTAGCATGTCATGAGACTGCAATAAACTATCTTCATTAATTGTTAGGGAAAATGCTTGAAACTTCAACACTGTTCAATCGGGTCAAAAATCTTCTCTCTTATTCTTACCATCGGGGTACACATACATTTCTTGTCTTACACAATTTGTTTTTTTTTTTTTTTTTTTTATGAAACAAAAAAATTTAAAATTTTGCTATTTTTGTGGGGAAAACGGTGTAGTGAGAACAAAAACAAGAAGCAGTACTGTAAATCGATCTATAGATTCCCTCCCAAAACTAGTAAAATTGAAAACATTGTCCTCAATCGTTTATGTCGGGTTCCTACGAAAATCGAAGCTGTTTATTAAGTAGACAAAGATAATTAGGTTTCAATGAATGAATAATGAATGGATATTGATCTCCCAAATAATTTAACACAAAGGATGAGAAACCGATGGTGCTATCGGAATTAGTCATCGTAACACGAGAGGTTTCTTGAAATGTTGGGTTAATCCTGCCAAACACAAAACAGACAACACACAACGAGAAACGAAGAGGATGGGCCCCTCAACATCTCAACCCATATAGAGGTTGAGAAAATAAAATAGTAAGAAATGATAAGCATGGGGTGAATCACGAAGCAGATTTTGTTTTTGAGATTACCGAGTCACAAGTCGACTCGATCCCTTCACCGAGTCGTAAGCTTGACTCGATCCCTGAATTTAGTTGTCCTTAGAGAGAGCAAATAGAAACTTTCATTGAAACTGCCACTGGATTATGAAACGTGATGATACCGGGGTCAAAAACAAAATTCTCACTTTGAAAGGAGAAAATCAAAGGTGAATCCTCGGAATAAGTGAAATGTGGAAGAAAAGTCCAAATGATAAATGTGAAGGAATTGACATCTTCAACATTTAGAGGTATCGTCTTCTTGCTTTGGTATAAATCTTCATTAAGCACAACATTCTTCAAACATTCATCTGGTGGTTCTGGCGGAGGTAGAAGAAATGAAGGTTCTTTGAAAACTAAAAGAGTCCCGGAGGAAATGTTCTCTTTTAAATTCTCCTCTAATGTTACAAGATTTTTATCATGAATGGCATGATAAACTAGTATACCTGGTTTGAATACTTTGTCCTCGTTTCCGAGAGAATTCAAGGTAACATTAGCCGACAACTCCGCAGTAAAAGGCGAGTCAGAATCTAACAAAGGAGGTGGTAAAATACTTTTGGTGGTAGAGTCAAATGAAATGGTTAAAGCCTTTTTCAAGTCATTTTTTTAGAGAAATGATCATTAAAATCAATTGGATTATCGAAAGTGATTCTAATTGGCATGACAATGCTATCGATTGGAACATGATTTGAAATTTCTTCAACTTTTTTTTCCTTGATTTCTTTAACTTCTTGAGAAAGAGGTTTTGGTTTCTTATGTAAGTAAGTTGCCAAGAGACAAATTATCTTTTTCCTTATTGCAATTCGAGTCATCATTTTCCACACAAATTGGACCAACGAGAAAAACATTGGCGTCTTCCATGAACAAACCTTCTCTCTGGTGAGAGTAGGGGAAGTAGGATTGCTACTTAAAATTACAAGGGTGGGAGGGATGGTAAGATTAATTCCTAGTGGAATCGAATCTGACTTAATCTCGGCATCCTTATTGTTCTCTTCAAAAAGAGGATTCATGTTGCTGGATTTGAAACTATCATCGAATTCGAAAATAGGATTTGAAATAATTCGAAACGTATCTTCTTGGAAAACATCATCACCCGGTGGTAATGAGTTAGGAAGAGTGAATTCATCGGTGAATTCCTCGGAAGTAGAATCACTAGTCTTCATCGGAGAAGAACTAGGAAAGGAATCATCGGATTGAATAGTGGGATTGCCACTATACATCTGAGCAAATAAGTCCTTAAAACCAATGTAATTCGGAACGTTAAAAATATCAATCATGTTGATTGATTCAACTTTTTGAATACCATTAAGTTTCGATTTTTCACTTTGCATGTTCAACGTTAAACTTTCATTTCCATCACGAAGGATCAACTTTTCATCGTAAACATCAATTAAAGCTCGTGCGGTTCGTAAAAATGGTCTTCCGAGAATTAAAGGAATTTGTTCGTCGGGAACGTAATCAACAACTACGAAATCGGCTGGGTACGTAAACTTTCCTACGGGAACAAGCACATCCTTACAAATCCCATCCGGTCGACAAAGTTGACGGTTGGCTAACTCGAGAGTCATTTGGGTTGATTCGAGGTTGGTAAAACCTAACCTATGAAAGACCGAGAGAGGCATTAAGTTGATACTAGCTCCTAAATCGGCTAAACCTTGACATTTAAGTTTTGAAAAATCACATGGTATGGTAAATCGACAAGAATCTCCCAATTTTTCGGGCAATTTTTTAAGAATTACGGCACTACAATTTTCACTTAACGGAGTATTAGCAAGTTCTTCAAGTTTTTCCTTATTAGCGCAAAGATCTTTAAGCATTTTTGTGTATTTTGGCATTAAAATCAATGCATCCGCAAGAGAAATATTGAAATGAAGTTGTTTAAACATTTTCCAAAACTTTTGAAGTTGAATCTTGTCTTTTTCATGCCTTTTTTCTACATTTCTTCTTTCCGGGTAAGGAAGCTTAAGTTCATATGTTTTAGGACCATTGACAATTCCCTCTTGATTCTCTTTTGTTGTTGTTTGAGAATTTGTCTCTTGAACTTTTTGGGTTAGAGGAGGTTGGACAGAATCCATTAACGTCTCCTTTACCACATCCGGATTAACAAATGGAGGAGGCATAGGAATGGATGGCCCTTCGTAAGAAACTCCGCTTCGAGTTGTTATTGCCTTGGCTTCGTTCCTAGGATTTGGTATGGTATTGTTTGGTAAAGTACTTGAACTTAAAGCTTGGTTGGTATTGCCTAAATCATTAATCTTGGTGCAAAGGCTTGTTAACAAACTTGTAACATTTGCCATTTGATTTTGCAAACCTTGATTTTGATTTTGCACATTCCTTAATACCGCATCGTTTGCTCTGACGTAGCTCTCAAAATCCGTTTTCAAAACACCATTTATGGGAGGTTGGTAAGGTAAAACTTGATTGATTGGTGGTTGGTATTGTGGAGCTTGATAAACTTGATTTTGGTTGTTTTGACGGTTTTGATTAAAGTTTCCTTGGTTTTGATTGAAGTTAGAATTGGTTCCTTGATAACGGTTTTGGTTATTTTGCACATTCGGTTGATTGAAACCCGGTGGTTTCATTTGACTTGCCAAATTGGAAGGTTGGTTTCTTTGGAGAAAATTACCAACGGCTGCGGTTTGTTGAAATTGTTGGATGTTGTCATGAAAAATGGGAAAATCATTTCCACCTCGAGTTAACGGACAAAGGTTAAAATGGTGATTTGATCCACAAGTAACACATACTTCCTCTATTGCTTTGACGGGTGCAGGAGTAGTAACAACTAAAGTTTTCATTTCATTCATCATTTTGTTCATCTTGATAGTTATCTTATCCTCGAGAGAAGCGGCTATTTGTTGTATATCGAAAGAATTATTAGAAAATGAAGAATTAGAAAGAGGAGCATCCGTACTCACTCTTGAATCATTAGCACGGCTTCTTGAGTAACGAACTTTTGACTTGCTTTCAATAATCGCTAATCCTTCTTGAGGCATCTTGTCTAAGAAATTACCACCTGTTGCAGAATCTAAGGCATCTTGATCGTTGGAATTCAAAGAATTATAAAAAGTATCGAGTTGGTGTAGTTCCGAAAAGCCATGGTGAAGACATTGATGAAGGAGTCCTTTAAAACGTTCCCATGCTTCGCTAAAGGCTTCGTTGGGTTTTTGATAAAAAGTAATGATAAATAATGCTCATCCGTGATAGTAAGTGGTCACAACATAGAAGGTGGGAAGAAATGATTTAATGAATTTTTGAAACAAGGTCGTCCCAAGTGAAACTGATCTTGTGTGTCCTTGTCTAACCAATCTCGGGCTTCACCGTCTAGAGAAAAAGGAAAAAGCAAAAGCTTTACCGAAGTGTTCGGAACTTCTGGATGTCTAAACGTTGAAGTGACCTTGTTAAAAAATCGAAGGTGATTGTGAGGGTCTTGTCTACCCGTAAACTTATTACTTTGCACAAGATTGATTAACGGTTGCTTAAGCTCGAAATTGGTTTACATTGATCGGTGAATAACTAAAGCAACTCATACCCTTCGATGGGTGCTTGTAACATTTGGGCCATTGTTCGATTGTCGGCCATTGGAACAACGTTTTGTTCAACAATTGGTTCTACCGGAAGATTTTGTTGTTGTCGACGTCTTCGAGATTGCGAACGAGTGCGCATAAAAAGAAAAACTAAAAATCAAAAAGCAAAACTTTACACTAATTATATATATATATATATATATATATATATATATATATATATATATATATATATATTTTAACGGTTACACGAAAGAGACTTAAACCAAATAATCAACTACTTCACGGTAGCTCTTGAAAAATATCTTACAAGTGAGCCGTAACTTGGTAGGATACCACAAAATGGCAAGTGTTAAATCTTTGATTACGATTTGGGAACAATTGCAAGTTCACCGGAAATTGAAATGATAATATCTCAATAGAAGATATTATTTGTTGGTGTTCGATTACCAACTTTGTTTATTTTATTTCTTTTTAAAGAACAATTTTTTATATTTTTGATTTTTTTTATCTTTTACTTATATTAAAAAGAAAAGGAAAATATTTTTTTACTTTTTATATTTTTTTGATTTTTTTATACTTTTGAATTTTAAAACAAGAATGAAACTTTCGAGAGTGAAAGGATCTTCAAACCAAATCAACAAACACAAAACGGAGGAATCTTAAACACTAGTCCCCGGCAACGGCGCCAAAAACTTGATTGAAAGAGTTTTATATACCCAAAATATATATACTAATATAACTTTAAGAGTAATTAAGAAAATTACCAAGTTACCCTTGATAAAATTCACTCTCAAAAATATATATAATATAATATATAATACGTATATTAAACCGGGTAAGTATGATCACCCGGGTCGTTTCCCCAACGACTAGTGAAATTGAAACCACGTTTTAGTTCGGAT
Source organism: Tanacetum coccineum (assembly GCA_026074375.1). Classification (NCBI taxonomy): domain Eukaryota; kingdom Viridiplantae; phylum Streptophyta; class Magnoliopsida; order Asterales; family Asteraceae; genus Tanacetum; species Tanacetum coccineum. Next base: position 37,818 of record BQNB010020900.1, on the reverse strand, counting down.
TCTGATTTGAATGAAGCAAAGATATTTGATTTGGAAAGATTTAAAATGAACAATTAAATAATTACGGAAACGCAACTATTGAGCAAATGGACTAAAATTTTACCCTAAAAATGTAAACTAAAATTTCACTAAATAAAGAAAAATTGCCGAAAATTATTAAAAATAAAAGCCCTAATTTTTATCTTTTTATAAAAGTTTAATTAAACTAATTAAAACTAACCCTAATTATTAATTAAAACTTAATAAACTAATTAAAAACTAACTTAGGGACTAACTGTGAAAAAGACTTAAGGATTAACGGGCTAAAACATTTAACAGGCAAGGATTAACTGGAAAACAACTAAAACAGAAAAATTACAGGAGTGGTCCCTGAGAACTAACCCCGACAACAAACTAAGTCCAATTATAAGCTTAAATTCTAAAGTGCTTGTCACTAAAAACTTAAAAGAGCAAAGTTGTAAAGGAAGCTAAGGAGAACAACTTTAACAAAAGCACTATGGTCTGAAACTCAAAGTTAAGCTCTAAAAAGAGCTTCTTAATAAGCTGTTACAGAAACTAGGGGTTTGGGCTATGTTTTACCAAAACAGCTATAAAAAACTCAAATTAAGCTTAATGTGAAAAAGGAAAAGTGTTCTAAGAAGCTTATGATGTGCTTATACTATGAATGCAAAGAAATCTAAGCTAGAAGTACTTTTAAACAACTAAAATTGAGTATGAACTAAGCAAACTCAGGAAATAAAGCAAGATAGCACAAAATTCCAACTAAGTCTTAAAACTAAAAAGCTAAACTAGATTCTAAACCTTAAGGCTTATACCACTACTTATAATCTATCTAATTAAGCTATAAAATCTAGACTCATAAGCTAAATTAACAAATTAAGAACCTGAAATTCCTAAGTACTGTTTTTGGCTTTTTAACTTTTGAAAGACTTTTGACAGCAAAAATAAGCTATGTAAATAAGCTAGAAAATGAAATTTAAGACTTATTCTATATTAAGCTATAACTAGACTTTAAAATGCTAAAAGATAAGCTATTAACACCGACAATTCTGGCTTAAATTGAGATTTGAATATTAGCAGTACTAACTAACTTAGTACTGCAGTTAGTAAATTTCCTTTTTTTTAATAGCTGAATAAGCGAAGAAGATAAGCAGTAAATTAAAAACTAAAACTTAAACCATATTAAGCTATATCTAGATTACTTCTAACTTGAATTTAAAAACTTAAATCCTACTTTTACTCAACTAAAAATTAAGCCAAAGGTAGCAGTACTAACTTATGACAGCAGTACTAACTTATTAGTTAGTACTGGTAGTGTAAAGTACCAGCAGTACTAACTTTTTATTAGTACTGGTACCCTTTGCACAAATGTAAACCAAGAGTGCAGGTTTCCTAAGGGAAATCCTCACTAAGAACTCCAACTCAAATTTGAGTGTATAAAAACAAGTTCAAACAAGATCTAAGCCTTGGAGAGCTTAGATCAAATTTACACAGCCAAAAGTCTAGGACAAAATGCCCTGGTGTTAAAACAAAGAGAATAAGCCATAACTTTTGAAATTTTGAACTCTAACTTATAAAAACTAAATGAAAACTTAGCTGACTCAAGCAAATAGCACAAGTGAAATTGACTTTTAGAGGTCAAAGTGCACTAAACCAAACACCCTTTGAAAACTATGACAGATTTTAAGAAAAGCTTTTAAGTTGAAATTTAATGAACAAGTATTAACTATCAGACAATAAAATTAAAACTACTTTAATAAGCATGATTTTAAACACTAAATAAGTAAATTAATCTAAGACTTAATCTTATTTACTATTTATTATGATTTGTTAGAGGTTTATATAAGACCAATAATAAGAAAATTTATGATTTATAACTAAGAAATTGAAACAGATAAACAACTAAAGTCGATTTAGCTAGATAAAACTCAATAAAGCACTAATTAAGCAAAGAGAATAAGCAAAATAAGCAAGATCTAAATATAGGAAAGGGCAATGAGATCACTTATTTAAAGCTAGAATTGAAAGTAAATAAAGAGAAACTTACAAACTCCTCTAGCTAAACAAGAGGACCAATAAAGGCAGCTACACAGCTCCCTAGCTTAATAATACACTAGAGTAAAGTCCTTGGGGATCAGTTCTTCTAATTAAGATCCATTCCAAAGAGCTCTAAGTCCAATAAGATCCATGATAGATTAAAACTGATTTAAAGGTTTAGGTTAAGATTAAATCTGATTTCAACAAGCTCTAATTCAGCTTATAAACTGAAAGACTCAAATGAGCTTATTAGCTTATTTTAGCGACTACAGCTTATTGTAGACATCATTTGAATAACAAGAAAAAGAGAGCTTTATGAATGATTAAACTAATATTACATTAATATGAAATTTCTGATGTACAAATTAATTGGAAAGAGATTACAAAACATATTTTAAGGAAAATATAACATTTATGAAAAATACGAATTTAAGCTTAGACAAAATTAAAAAAAAAACCTAGATATCTAAAACTAAAAAACGATCCCATGAAAATGAGAAATGAGGCCCCCCCCCCTATTTATAAGGTCCTGGAAAGAAGCTTCTAGGATCTCTGCCCTGCCCGTCCAAACTTTTATCTCAACCAATCATTTCGTCATCATCAAGCATCAATTGTGGCCGTTGATCAAACTATGGACACCTGAAGATTGCCGACGTGTCCATTCTATTGATGTGACATTTGTTTTCTTTTGTGAAATTTATATGAAAAATCTATTCCTTTACCCTTGTCTTAAGGCTTCCTCAAAATCCACGTGACCTTCTTTGATGGGGATTGGCCAATGGGAGGGTTTAGTGATGTAATTCACTACCATGTCAGTCCTTATCAACCGAATTATCCTTTGTACCCTCTAATTTTAAAAACCCCTTTGTTTTGAGCCAATGGCCATATCAGTTGGGACGATGATGAACAGTGAAATGGGATTTACCCGCCTTTTTTAATAACTAAAATGGTAAAAACTCGTTTGAACTTTTAGGAAATAGCAACTTCAGCCCTTGGTTCTTCTCCCATTTTTTTAGTTATAAATAACTTTGGAAAGTGCAAGATTGGCCCTTGTAGTTGTTATAAAAGGACATGGGCTAGGGTTTGGGATTTTGTTGACTTTTATTGACCATATTTGATTGGATTTGACTGAGGCTTGATTGATTTTGACTGAGCTTGATTTTTCTTCTGGCTTCGGCTCTGATCTTTTGGCTGCTGTTTTTGAACTCCTTCTGATTCTCGTGTCCGTGCTTGCCCGTTTTTGACTGTTTTCTTTGTGATTTTTGATATATCCGTACCTGCACACACAAAACACAAATACAAGCATATTTTTGCCATTTTTGGTCTGTTTTGGGTTTATTTGGGTTATTTTAGGTACAAACGGATATGTGTATTCTACACTTATCAGGTATTCATGTGATATCATTGGTATGTAGGCTCTTGTATTTTTATGATCTTCGGATGACTTACGAGGCACGATTTCATAAAACAAAAGTGAAATCACATTATTATATTACCGTTCACATGTAAAGATGTCTGAACCATGTTTCCAAGTATGTGCCTAAATGTACAAATGTTGGAGTAACTATTAACTCGCCTAAATATAAAATCCTAAGATTAACCCAAAGCTCCTTAATTTGAATTTTGCTCATCCCAAACAAGTAGAAAAATACATTATGAATTATAGTATCCAAAATTTGTTAATGAGATCATTATCATGTGTTTGAAAACATTTTTGGTTGGATTAACAATGCATACAACAATTTTATTATGTTCCTACTGGAGAGATTAAATAAAAAATGGGGTTAAGATTGAAATCCTAATTTTTTCAACAAATTGCACAAAATGTATGCAAAATCCATAACTATGGGAAGCATATAAGTTATACATTGTAGTCCTAGTCCTCTTAATTGTAACAAAATTGCAAGAAAACTCAAAAATTCCCATTTCAATTTTTGGTGTTCATCTTGAACCCTAGACTCAAATTGAAAGAAATTGATGAATGACTTACAAGTGATGAGTCTTTGTAATATTAGAATGAAATTATTAGTGTTGATTTGATCTTCAATTGATGTTTTAATGGTTGATTTTGAGTTTTGGTGGGTTTTGGGTCGTGTTCGTCAATGGCAGCAGGTAAGGGTGTGTTTGTTTTTCTGTTTTGAAATTTTTTGTTTAAGTGTCCCATTTTGTGACTTGCTGGTGGTGGTCCCATATTACTCGGTTGTCCAAATATATGGGGGGCCTGCCCTATAATTGGGGCCGGCCCTCAGTCAAGGGTTATTGAACTTTGGTTTTTGACAAATTTTTTAACGAAAGGGGTGACATTTATAATTTGCCTTTCGCAATTAAACATGCTAAAGTACTGTTCGGATGAATATTTTAAGTTGTCACACATGAAATGGAACCACAGACTTAAATTTGAGACAGAAGCACGAGAAGCAAACTAAGATATTTATGGAATGTGTTTTTCATCTTCCTAAAACAAGACGTATATCGTAATCGATTCACGTTCAAGGGGTTTTTAGAGAAAGTTCCGTGTTGTCGATGAGGCCGGCACTTTTTTTCGATTGAGATATGTCCTTTCTGGACATTATCACGAAGAAAGTGGTGGCGTATTTCGATGTGTTTGGTACGAGAATGTTGCAGACCTGTTAGTGCAAATGTCAATCGCACCTTTGTTTTGTCGGCACATGATGGGAACGTCGTCGATCGTACGTCGGCTCGACGATGAGGCTTTGTTTCATCCATAGTGCCTTGTTGACATGGCCTTTCCGGACGCTTACGTATCGGCTTCAGTAGTGGATATAGCAAAGTGGTTTTTTTCTTCGAGAACCTAGATGTCAAACCAACACCCACAAACGTACAAATACTGCTAGTGCTTCTTTCGGTCCACATAATCTCCTCTCCCCCGCATGATCAGAGTCGGCATATATTTAACGGTTTCTTCTAATGCCGGTCCCCTAGATACCATAATCCCTAAGTCGTAATGCCTTTATATAACAAGCCCACAAATTTTCATCAAATGCACAATCAACCTATTTAATTATGAATCACAATTATACCGGAAATTTTTTACTTTATTACATAACTTGCATTACCAATATCTCAATTATCAATGTAACCTTTGCATAACTAAAGTAGACAAGCTCACACGAACCTACCTATGCCATCATAGGCTATTTTATATGTCAAGCAAACATCATAACATATCAAGTCGATATCTTAATATCATTATTACAAAGTACATTACTCTTATAATGTACCATTTGCAAAGTTATACCAAAACAGGCTTTAAACTGTTATCGTATACCTCTAAAACCCAATTACATGAAAGTTAAATATCTAAAGAGAATGTTACAATATAAACATATGTACAAGTAATATAACATCTCATTTGAAATATAAACTCCCTCCAAGTCAAAGTACAAGTCTTTAAAAGCACAATGTACAAGTCATTAAGCATGACATCCAAAATAGCCGTTTTACCTCCGTTTTCATTCTAATATTTCACGCACCACTTTTGTAACAATTTTACTACAGTCCATAACAATGTATAAACCCTAATTATTCTACTCATAATCTCTCACACGCCATTTTACACTCAAAACCTAATTCAAAACCTAGTAACCCAAAAAACCGCGCTAGTTTCTAAAACCAATGACCCTCGTCTTTCTTCGTTTTTATCCTGGTAAACCTAAAACAAAATAATCAAATAAGTTGTAGAAACATAAAATACAACATTACAAGTTCTAAATTCCATCACAGTTCATCATTGCAACAACAAGAAACAAGAATTAAACGTAGAAAACCCTTAATCGACCCTAATATGAAACTTTTGACTCCGTTTACGTCATTTTCAACACCATTTGTAAACCCAAACTACCTATCCAATCTTGATTATAATCCTTAGTACAAACGTTAAAAACATTAATCCACACTTATATCATCAATGTACTCGAAATCCAAGCTCAAAAACCCTAAACGAGCCCTATATCCTGCGCAGCCCACAATTCCCTTTGCAATTTGACGCCATTTTGAAAGTTTATCTTGTAACCAAGCACCTCAATGACAATAACCTTCATTCTAAGCTGGTTACCAGTACCATCTCCTAAAGAATTCTACACCATTCTTGGTCTTAAAATGAGCCACATCACCTCTCTTTGTCTCTCTTTTAACCGCGGCATCATAGGAACAAGCCAACACCCTTAAGCTAGTTTCTAGCCTTAGAAACTCATCATGTAGCTTCTACACATCACCCTATAGCTGCTCAACATGTCCTAAACAATCACTAAGGTCTTCCTTGGTCACCAAGACTCCATTCCGGACTATAAATAGGAGAGCATAAACTCTTCAATCTAACGTCATCCCCAACTTCCTCCTATATAACCCTTAATAGCAGTAATCCTTTTGCTCAAATAAAATCCTATGAGGTCTAAGAAGTCCAAGACCAGAAGTAAATCAAAGAAACCAAAGAAAAGAAGCCCCATGAGTCGATTTATCTAGGCATACCGAAGCTAAAAGTCCAAAGTTCAACAGCCGTTTCTCCAAGCTATAAGCTCAAACCCCAGGTTCTATGACTTCATAACCTGCTCCTACACGCTTATTATGTTCATATGACCATGCATAAACTCTGGTTAAAGTTTTATAACTCAATTCATGCTCATTTTCCATTTTGATCCAAAACCGTACACCCGAAACCCTAATTTTGTGTTTTTCATAAATCTAAAAGTTATAATGGCTAAATGTTGTTATAATCTATCCTAACATGCTTAACTAATGATATTATAACCACTTTATCAAGTCTTGAAAGAATTTGAACTTAAAACCCGCGCGTTTTCATTTTAAAACCCTAATTTGACCCGTTTTGCTTCCTAGCTTAACGAATCGTTATTTTAAACTTGCGTTGCGTTAAATCTTCATATTTTAGCTTATATTAATAAGCTATAACCTGTAAATTACTTTTCATATTTAAGAAATATCATTATTATGGATTTTGAACTAAAAACGATACATTTTTCATGCAAAAGGGTATATATCGTAACTTTCGGAAACTTATAACTAAAAGGACTAAAAATGTCATTTTATCAAAGTTATGACTACAGGGGTCTATTATGTCACTTTCCAAAGTGCAAGGTTTACTTTGTATATCTTTTAAACTTGAAGGACCAAACTCGTAAAAGTGCAAACTCCAAGGGTATATTTTGCCATTTTTCATTCTCAAGGGTCTAAAATGTAACATTTTGAAAAAGTATAAAAATATATTCAAAACATTACAAGACATAACTTTAATTAACGCTTGACGTGCTTATCGTTTCCAGATATTGAATAAAACGCTTAAAACCGACTATGTTATAACCATTATATCATTCATCATCGATGTGCTTCTAAAAATCCTGTCCCGAATCTATATCGTACCACAATACTAGGGAGCTTCATATTAAGGGGTTTCATCTTGGTATTACGTTCTGACTGAGTTGTTGGGTTTACGATTTAAAGTGCCCTAGCTCCTCAAACGTTTACTGAATGACTTCTGAATTATGATGGCCCGAACGGTGATACAATAATTCCAAACTCTCCAATCAAACTCATAACAATATTAAACTATTAAAAACCAAAGTTCTAGAGTATAATCTTCCTAAGACTTGACATATTTACTCAAGTTGCGTGACGTGGCTGTTTACTATCATTTTGCTATATCAACCTTCCCTGTTAAGATTGTGATAAGGTCGTCAGCTTTCATTTTGGAATATTTATTACAACTACCTATCAGGTGAGATTCATAACCTCGCCTTTACTTATTTACATGTTTTATAAACCCGCAAGGGGGATACATGCTTGTTACAAACTCTTTTACATACTCATTTATCTTATAACAATGTGATTACTTTTCAAAGACTTAATGTTATTTCCTAAGTAACTGCTTTGCCTTTAAGTCCCCAATATCATGAACCGTTAATTACTCTACGGAGTGAGCGCGAATGTTGTGAATAGATCTATTTGGGTTGGACTCCCCGTTGGTGTACCCAGTCATACCGGTAACCAATTGCACACCATTAGAATATAACTGCGAGTGTTTTGGCAAAGCACCCCCCCCCCCCCCCCGTTTTGTTTTAGGGGGGGGGGGGCTATAACGTATCAAATATATCCCAAGGCTTCGGATTCATGAGCTAATGGCAATAATATTTATTTTATAACGGGTGTATAACAACGTAACCCAATATCAAATTTGCATTCAAACTATTATAACAGAAAACCTATGAATATCACTCAACCTTTGTGTTGACGTTTTAGCATGTTTATCTCAGGTAATTAAGCAACTTATGGCACGGAGTGACATGGACTTGAAGATGGCTAAAACTTGTTATCATTCACATTGTATGTAACTAGATTTTGGGACCTGCCTTTGTAAAACTATGATTTTAAATGAATGATAACGTATCTTTTGAACAAACGTCTCTTTTGAGTCGTTTTCTATGATTATGATTGTTGTATCCATGAAGTAATACCCCAGATTAGCTTCCGCTGCTATATGTAAAAATGGGGGTGTTACATATTGGTATCAGAGCCATGGTTATAGAGAACAAGGTTAAAACCTTAACTATAACCACATTTCTTTTTCTAGCCATCAAAATCCTCCGTGCCACTACATTTCAGATCAGTATGTAAAGATACTATTATACTATATTATACCATAAATAACTTATGTTATTTACGACTGGGTTGTTAACAGAACGATGTCTTCTCCCAACCACTCTACTTTCGATATTGAGGATGCTTTTTCCTCTATGAATATTCTTAACTATACTTCGGTCTCATTGGATTATTTCTCAGCTTCATCGGAAAACAGTTCTTTTAACTCTTTGGAAAACTCTAATATAATCCCATCAGTGATCCCACCTTTCTACGATAATCTGTGATATGTTTAAATATAGAGATGCTAAAAATGAAGCCGCCCGCCTGATAATGTTTCCCGTATCACTAACTGGAGAAGCAAAAACATGGTTGGACGAACTCAATGAAGGAACTATCAAAACATAGGATGAACTTCGAACTGATTTCATTAGCCGATTCTTTCCCCCATCTCTTTTTGATCGACTCCTCGGAGAAATCCGAGCTTTCTCTCAACATGAAAACGAATCTCTAACCGATGCTTGGCTTCCTATAAAGGAAATGCTCTGAAACTGCTATGGTCACAATCTGTCCAAAGGCAATATTATCAAAATCTTCTATCATGGTCTCAGCAAAATAACCCAAGAAGTTCTAAATGCCGCAGCCGGTGGTATTTTCCTCTATAAAACACCAAATCAAGCTTATCAGCTTCTCGAAGACAAAGTCTTACTCAAGCTCGACTGGGCTAAAAATCAAAAAACCAAATCATCTCTTAAGAAAACCGTTGCTTTCGCCGATGAAGGCAGCAGTAATTCTGATACTGACAAAATTATGGCTCGAATGGATGCCATGACCCTGAAAATGGATGCTCAGTACAAAGAACTCCAATCGAATGCTAAAAAAACAAAACCCGATCTTGATGAAGATGACATACCTATGTCCCGAGAAGAAGAAGCCAAATTCATGCAAACCTTCCGTAAGACTCGTTTTTACAATGATTACCGCGACCGAGACTCGAATCGCGATAATTGGCATTTAAGCGGACGGAATGATTATAATCGAGACAACTACCGATCCAATACCGATGATAAACCGTACGATCTTCAGAAACAATTCAACGATTTCATGAAATCTCAACAATCAACCAACGCTTTTGTCAAAGAAACGTTCATGGATCTCAAAACCCAACTCGAAACCGTAGCCAAAAATCATCAAGCTTCAATCCAGAATCTTGAAACTAAGTTCGACAGACTCGCTGACAAGCAATCTGGTCGACCTTCTGGATCTCTTCCAAGTAACACTCAACCAAACCCAAAAGGGCACAATTCCAAAGCCTATCAACCACCGCAAGCTTGCAATGAGCGTGTAAATGAAGTGTTTACAAGAAGTGGTAAATCCTATAACCCACCAGTTAACCCAAATGATCAACAAAATGATTCTGAAACCCCTATCAACTTCGATAGCAATGATGAAGGCAAAGAACCTACACCACAACCAAAGACTCAAAATCCAAAACCAGTTAAAGAAACTCCGTTACCCAAACCATACAAACCAAAAATCCCGTATCCTCAACTCCTTAGAAAAGAGAAAATGGAAGCCCAATACGGTAAATTTCTTAACATGATCCGTGTCGTTCGAATCAATGTACCTCTTATCGACATCTTAGCCGGAATGCCTAACTATGGAAAATTTCTCAAGGAACTAATAAGCAACAAACACAAAATTGAACAAATTTCTGCCGCTTTCTTAAGCGATGAAAGTTCAGCAATGATCCAAAATAAAGTTCCACCCAAACTCGGAGATCCCGAAAGTTTTCTTATTCCATGTAATTTCAACAAAACCTTCTCCTGCAATGCCTTAGCCGATCTTGGTGCTAGCATTAACCTTATGCCATATTCATTATATGCCAAACTATCTCTCGAAACTCTTAAACCTACCAAAATGAGCGTAAGATTAGCCGATAGATCATTCCAATACCCTGTTAGAATAGCTGAAAATATGCTCGTTGAAGTTGGTAAATTCACCTTTCCTGCTGATTTTGTTATTCTTGAAATGGAAGAAGACAGTAAAGTTCCCCTCATCTTGGGATGACCATTTCTTCACACTGCTGATGCAGTTATTCGAGTTAAACAGAAACAACTCAATCTTGGAGTTGGAACTGAACGAATGATCTTCAATATCGATTCTGCGATGAAACACTCTTATTCGAACGATGATACCTGTTTCAGTATCGATGTTATTGATGAAATCTTAGAAGAAGATTTTGATGCTCTTCTAGACGAAGGCAGTAAAATCCTCCATTCCATCGAAGGAACCCTTCTCGAAGAAGAAATCTTTGCTGAATTCGATGAATTCATGGCAATGACTGCTGATGAAAACTCTGACTCTGAATTCGACACCGAAGAACCACCATTCAAGAAAATCACCATCAATACGGACTATAAAATCAAGACATCTCTTGAAGAACCTCCTACGGATCTTGAACTTAAACCTCTTCCTGATAATCTGGAATATGTATTCCTGGAAGAACCTTCTTTTCTTCCTGTTATCATATCATCTCAGCTTACCAAAGAAAAGAAAAACAAACTTGTATATGTCCTTAAAAAGCACAAGCAAGCCTTTGCTTGGAAAACAACTGACATTCCTGGTATTTGCCCATCATTCTGCAAACACAAGATACAACTTCTGGATGACAAGAAACCCGTTGTCCAAAAACAAAGAAGGTTGAATCCAAACATGCAGGAAGTTGTTAAGAAAGAAATCGTGAAACTCTTGGATACCGGTATTATTTATCCAATTGCCGATAGTCCTTGGGTTAGTCCTATTCACTGTGTACCAAAGAAAGGTGGTATTACAGTTGTCACAAACAAAAACAATGAACTTGTTCTAACAAGAACCTTTTACGGGTTGGCGAGTATGCATCGATTATCATAAACTCAACGAAGCTACCACAAAAGATCACTTCCCTTTGTCATTCATGGATCAAATGTTGGAAAGAGTTGCAGGGAATAAATATTTCTGTTTCCTCAATGGTTTTTCTGGATATTTTCAAATTCTTATCGATCCTAATGATCAAGAGAAAACAACATTCACATGTCCTTTCGGCACCGCTTATAGACGAATGCCTTTCGGTCTATGTAATGCTCCTGCCACATTCTAAAGGTGCATGTTGGCAATCTTTCACGATATGGTCGAAGAATCAGTCGAAGTATTCATGACAGACCAACTGATGGACATTATAGACCAAACATAACTGCTAAAAAGGTTATTGATTCAGGATTTTACTGGCCAACAATCATCAAAGAAGCTTATACTCTAGTTTGCCTTTTTGAAGCATGCCAAAAGACCAGAAATATATCAAAACATGATGAGATGCCCTTGTATAACATCCAAGTTTGACATATGGGGTATCGGCTTTATGGGACCATTCTCGAAATCATATAAGTTTGAATACATTTTAGTCGATGTTGATTAAGTATCCAAATGGGCCGAAGCTCAAGCTTTACCAACCAATAATGCCCGAGTAGTAGTCACCTTTCTAAAGAAACTATTCTGCCATTTCGAAATACCCAAAGCTCTAATCAGCGACCGAGGTAATCACTTCTACAACAAAATAATGGAAAAGATATGGAGTTAACCACCGCTTCTCTACATCTCATCACCCTCAAACTAGTGGTCAAGTTGAAAACATGAACAGAGCTCTCAAAAGAATTCTTAAAAAACTGTTAAAGACAACCCTGCTATTTGGTCAAGAAAACTTGATGACGCTCTATGGGCTTTTCGCACTGCCTACATAACACCTACCGGTACTACACCATACAAGCTAATATATGGAAAGAACTACCATTTACCATTTGAAATTAAACACCGTGCATACTGGGCATTGAAGAACTGTAACCCAGATCTCATCACTGCTGATGAGAAAAGAATGTTTCAGTTACACGAGTTAGATGAACTCAGACACCAAGCATATGAAAACTCTCATCTATATAAGGAAAGAACCAAAGTCTGGCATGACAGAAAGTTACGAATAAGAAAAGAATTCAAACAAGGAAACAAGTTTCTGCTATTTCACTCAAAATACAAATTTAAACAACCGAAACTCAAATCTCGATGGTTAGGACCATATGTAGTGAAACATCAATACCTATCCGGATATGTTAAACTTTATGGAAAGGGTGGAAAGACGTTCATAGTCAATGGCCATCGACTTAAACTATATCATGAAGAAGACAATGACTCAAGGGAGGCAGTTACTCCTTTCTTCCCAAAAGAATGACCCTCGAAGTACGAGTCTAGCTAACGACTCTCTTAAAGATTAAGCGCTTCTCGGGAGGCAACCCGTGCTTCACTTAAGTGTGGAGGAGTCCCTCCTCCATTTTTCTACTAATATCTTTCATTATCTTAAAAAAACAACAAAAATATTTTCTTTTTCTATGCTTTTGTGTGTTTACTTTTATACAGGTACTTTAGCTTTAAGATATGGAAAATTACGATGTATGCTCAAAAAGATAGTTCTACCGTAACTATGCACTTCTCTATTCCCCGGGAAGTACCGTTTTCCTTTAATTTTCCCTATTTTATCTATTATCACCACATTGAGGGCAATGTTCAACTTAAGTGTGGAGGGGAGCCAAATACGAAAAATTAATCATATCCTTCCATGTTTGCCCTGCCAAAAAAAGCTATGAAAGGCTACTATTATGACTTGATAAGCAAGTACTAACAAAAAACAAGCAATTTCAAATAAGCAACAAGCACAAAAGCAAATAAGCAGTTAAAATGAACTTGGTTTTTATTTGCTTTAAGAGGACAAAACACTAAATGCAGTCCTAAAAATAACCCACTAAATAAGCTCTAAACCTAAAAATAAGATGAAACAAATTGAGTTTGGACCACAAAGAGCTTGTGCAGTGATTTTTAGATTCTGAAACAAACCCTAGCTACTCTAAAATTGTGATTAAAAAGTGGCTTTTGAAACTGTGAAACAAGCATACATGACAGGTTTTTCCAAAACTTTGTAATTCAATGAAATGGCGCTTGATGTTTTAAGACCAGATTCTAAAGGTTAGTTTGAGTGTGTTTTAAGACTAAAAATACAACTTCAAAACCTTGAAGCAAAATTCAAATCCAAGACAGTTTTAATGCTTAACATACTCACAGTTTTGAAAATTGATAAAAAAAACTTTAAAACTTAACAATTCTAATCTCCAACTTGGAAAAAACTATATTAAATACTGATTTAAAACTAATCCAAATTGGATTTTGAAAAACACAAATAGGCTCTTTAGCAGTATTAACCATAGGTTAATACTGTTAAGCCAAACACCCCTTTAAACTCAGACTTGCTATTTTAAGGTTGATTAAGACTGTTTTAACTCTAGATTTATGAAAACAGATGTTTAACTAAGAGTAATAAGACTTAATAAGCTAAATCCAACCACTGAAAAGCACTTAACAATAAGCAATCCAAATAAGCTATTTTTTTTTTTGTTTGACTTTTTAGGACAACTTTATGAAAACTAAGTATAACTTAAAGACAGATCAAGAGAAATATTCTAAAAGGAATAATAATCAATATCAAGACTAAATAGACACAAATAAGCAATAAATAAGCACTTTAATAAGTAAAAACCAAAAAATGACAAAATAGGTCTTTTTGAATAAAAAATGGAACACACCTTGATCCTTGCTTTAAACAAGGATTTAAGAGCTTCTTAAGAGCTTATAAGCTTATGCTGTTGAGCACCATAAGCCAATCCCTAATTGGCTTATCATCCAAAAGACAATCATGGAATAGTAATGATCAATAAAACAGAGCTTAACTTTTTATTTAATAACTTGTGAGTACAATGATTGGAAAAGTAAAAAGCTTATAAATAAGCTTAAAAACAGGGAGTTTTAACAATAAGCAGTAAAATAAAATGCTAGAAAAGTAAGATAAAAGATGATGCCTCTTGCTCGAAATTCTTCTTCTATTTATAGAGCTATGTGGTGAGGTGAAACTGCCAATTCCTTCAATTCTTCCCAATCATACCAAAATTGCTTATGGAAAGCAATTATCATTGCCAATCACCATTAAACCTATTTGTTGAGTGTTTTGACTTTCCCATAATAGTTGCGCGTCTAATTTCGTCTAATAGAAGATGTTGAAACCTGATTGTAGCTCATAGTCATTTTTGCCCTCTAGGATATCATACATTGTTATCGCAACGGAATAACCAATAAAGAACACAATGTTTTTATTCATAACTAATAGACTATAACTATTTCGATTTAATCAGTCGACTATGAACTATTACTAAACTAATAAGTAACTATTAGGACTCATTATTGGAGGATTAACAATGATGGTTAATCAAATACTACATACCTATAGACCTCACTTTTCTATGTATAAAGGACGGAAGGTTTAACATGAAACTAATAAAGATAATAATGATAAAATTAATTAATCTATGACCAAATTAATTATCTTTGATCCAAAATTCTTGTTCTTGTTCTTATCTTGGACCAATTAATTATCAGTTGGGACAATCTTGTTTCTTGTTCTTATCTTTGACCAATCATTATCTTTATCTTTGACAAAATCTGAGAGAATCTTACAATTGCTTAACACTTTTGAAGACATTCTACAATGACGGGACTTTGGTCCTTCTTGTTTCATCTTGTTTCATTTCATTATTTTTTTCTTTATCTACTCAAATATAATTCCTAACAATCTTCCCCTAGTTGATAATGACAAAACCCAATAAGTATGAACTTCCCTTGAAGTTAATATACGAATGAAACTTCTTCCCCTTTTTGTTATAATCAATTAGGGGTCTTCTATAGATATGCAACCTCAAGTAGTGCATGTAGATGGTAAATAAACAATAAGCTTCCCCTTAACATGTTTACCATCTCTTGAATCATGGACTTAGTAGGCTCCTACGCAGCAAATTTATCATGATGATAGAAATACGAATAATTACGAATTGTTGAAGAAGTGAATTTCCCAAACTTGTGTCTTATTCCTGTTTATCCAACTTGACGTCGAGTTCATACCTGCTATGATTAAGTAGACCTATGTCTCTTGACAAAATCTCATTCCTCTATTAAATGAGCACTAAGCACATTAACGTTAACTCCTTAAAGTGATAGCAAATGTACGCAGTAGCATCATAAAGGTGATCTTATTTTTGTACACCTTTGCCTAGATTCATCAAGTCTTAGTCACCGCCTTCATAATCACGTACAAGTTTATCTTAAAGGTGACCACTCCTTTAAGAATATGATAACGAACACAAAACCTGTGAAATTCAAAACTACAACATCAAATAAGTAATAATCAAATGTCTTCCTCAAAATAATCTCCAAAACGAGCCATAACAATCAGCATCGTTAAGATCCAAAAACGCGTTCCGTGTTTAGGTTTCTTCCTTCAATTTCTTCTACCATTAAACATTGATCATCAGTTATCAAGAGCAACCCGCTCTGATACCAACTGTTGAAACCTGATTGTAGGCTTCATAGATCGTTTTGCCCATCTAGGATATCATAACATTGATCACGCAGCGGAATAACAAATAAGAACAACAATGTTATGAACAAGGTTTTTATTCATAAACTAATAAACTATAAACTATTCGACTTTAATCAGTCGACTATGAACTATTACATAAACTAATAAGCTAACTATTAGACTCTCATTGGAGAGATCTAACTATGATGGATAATCAATACTACATACCTTAGACCTCCTTTTATAGTATAAGGAATTAAGGTTTACATGGAAACTAATAAAGATAATAATGATAAAATTAATTATCTTTGACCAAATTAATTATCTTTGACAAAATCTTGTTCTTGTTCTTATCTTTGACCAATTAATTATCTTTGATCAAATCTTGTTCTTGTTCTTATCTTTGACCAAATCATTATCTTTATCTTTGACCAAATCTGAGAGAATCTTCCAATTCTTATCTTTTGAAGACTTCTACAATGACGACTTTGGTCCTTCTTGTTTCCATCTTATTTCATTCATTATTTTGTCTTTATCAACTCAAATATAATTCCTAACAGAAGATTGCCACGTGGCTCTGGCGCGTGTCAGGACGTGTAGGAGGATGCGTTGAAGGCGTTCAAACCATGGAAGGGGTGCGTTGTGGCTTGCTTTAGCCTTCCTGCCTTTTTCAGGCTTAATTAATCGTATTTCAAATTTGGGATTAAAAGGGTAACGGGCGTTAGGTTTAGGGACTAATGGTGTAACAAGTTAGGGACTATCTGTGTTAGTCCCCAAGGACTAACGGTGTAACAATTTTAAGGGATTATGGTTAAGTGCTTGTTGGGCTTTTGGGCCGGGTTTAGGATTAAAAGGTTTTGGGCTTTTTTATTGTTTACGGCTTTTGTTTAAATGGCATAATGGGCTGTTTGGGCCGGTTTACTTGGGTTGGGTTGGCCCACTAAGATGCATACGCCTTTGGCTTTGGTTTTCTATGCTCTTTCCAATCCCGTGCTCGGTTTTGTCCAGTTTTTGTTTCGTTTTTGTCTTTTTGTAAATATCCGTTACCCGCACAGTACATAACATAAAACAAGCATTTTATTTGGCATTTTAAAAGTCCGTTTTGGTTGATTAAGCTGTTTTATTGAGAAAAAGGTATGAGATTTAAGCACATACCAAATCCCCTCATACTAAACTATTGCTGTGTCCTCACGCAATGAAATAAATCCATGTTTAGAAAACCAAAAATTTCAATCCCTTTAAATTAAATACCTTGAAAAGTAGCAAAGTGTAAAATTTAAAGGGATTAAGAAATTACAAGTTTTTTTAAATACTCCCCGTTTTACCATTTTCTTTCTTGCACATATATTTTTTTTATTTTTCATTATATACAACATGCTTGACTTTCATTATTGATCATAACATTTAGGATAATGAATAAGAAAACACCCAATCCTAAGGTGCCTAGAAGGATAAATTCTTCGTTCCCTGATTTTTCACTTATTACAAACTAAGCTTAAAAATGAAAACATTGTTAATTACAAGTTGGGATGCTAACGCTACTCATATTTGCAATTTGTGTAAAACTTCTCCTCCCGACATATATTATATATTAAAGTGTGTGTGCTCAGTTTGAATTTTGACCATCCTACCTACGTTTTTAGATAGTTATAACCTTTCCAAGTTTCACATTCCACTTTTAGTTATATGAATTTGTACACACCCCCATTTTTACAATATAGCAGCGAAAGCTAATCTGGGGTATTACTTCATGGATACAACAATCATAATCATAGAAAACGACCCAAAAGAGATGTTTGTTCAAAAGATATGTTATCATTCATTTCAAATCAGAGTTTTACAAAGGCAGGTCCCAAAAATCTAGTTACATACAATGTGAATGATAACAAGTTTAGCCATCTTCGAGTCCATGCCACTCCGTGCCGTATATTGCTCAATAACCTGAGATAAACATGCTAAAAAGTCAACACAATGGTTGAGTGAAATTCTAGTTTGAAAATGTTAATAGTTGAATATAAGTTTAGTGTTTATAATGGTATTGCAGGGATAATTTCATGGTGACCATTATTATCATGGAGAACAGTTATTTCTCATGGAGAACAATATTTATGGAGAACAATATTTTTACCTCCTAAACTCATGAATCACATAAGAGTATTAAAGATAATATGGGAGGAATTTACCCAAAGAGATATTAAAGAGATATTGGGAGATATTACCCAAAGAGATATTAAAGAGATATTGGGAGATACTACCCAAAGAGATATTGATAATGATATTGGAGATACTACCCATAGAGATTTAAAGAGTTATTGGGTGATACTGCCAAAATAGATTTGTTCTTAGGCAATAATTTATCAGGATAGGACTTAGTTTAGGAAACACTTGCATTTATGGTTCCTACAGCAGGTATTCACGGGTTTATAAAGTATGTTGAGGTTATGAAAATAAAAATCTTTGAAAAGTAATCACATTGTTATGAGTATATAAAAGAGTTTGTAACAAGCATGTATCCCCCTCGCGGGTTTATTTAAAACATGTAAAATAATTAAAGGCGAGGTTATGAACTTCCCACTAAGTCATTGAAAAGTAATTCACATTGTTAAAAAGAATAAGAGTATGTAAAGGAGTTTGTAACGAGATGTATCCCCCTTACGGGTTATAAAACATGTAAATAAAGTAAAGGCGAGGTTATGAATCTCACCAGATATGTAAATGTATTAAATATTCCAAAATGAAAGCTGACGACCTTATCACAATCTTAACAGGGAAGGTTGATATAGCAAATGATAGTAAACAGCCACGTCACGCAACCTGAGTAAATATGTTGAGTCTTTTAGTTTTAAGAGTTATGAGTTTGATTGAAGAGTTTGGAATTATTGTATCACCGTTCGGGCCATCATAATTCAGAAGTCATTCAGTAAATGTTTGAGGAGCTAGGGCACTTTAAATCGTAAACCCAACAACTCAGTCAGAACGTAATACCAAGATGAAACTCCTTAATATGAAGCTCCATAGTATTGTGATACGATATAATCGGTTTTAAGCGTTTTAATCAATATCTGGAAATGTTAAGCACGAGAAGCGTTAATTAAAGTTATGTCTGGTAATGTTTTGAATGTGTTTTTATACTTTTTCAAAATGTTACATTTTAGACCCTAGGGTTTGGAAAATTGCAATTAGGCCCTTGGAGTTTGCACTTTTATGACTTTGGTCCTTTAACTTTGAATGATATACCAAGTAAACCTTGGAGTTTGAAAAGTGACATTATAGACCCACTATAGTTATAACTTGATAAAATGACATATTCAGCCTTCTTGTTTTTAATTTCAGAAGTTCGATATATACCACTTGCAGGATTATAATTACAAAACATGTCCAAATTGCCATGCTAGCTTATTTTAACATTTCATTTAGACATTTATAAGTTATAATTAACTAAAAATATGAAGTTTTAAGTATACATAAGTTTAAAATAACGATTTCGTTAGTAGGTAGCAAAAACGGGTACTAATCCTAGGTTTTCATAAACGTAAGAGCGGGTTTATGTTCAAATTCCTTCATTAATCAATAAAGTGGTTATTTTACATATTACTTAAGCATGCTAGGATAAGATTAAAACAATATTTAATCATTAATAACAATTTAGTTTTATCAAAAACTGCGATAAATTAGGGTTTCGGGTGTACGGTTTTAGATCAAAATGGAGATGAGCGGTGAATTGAGTTATGAACATTTAACAAGAGTATATTTAGGATTCATATGATAAATATTAAGGGTGTAGTAGCAGAATTAGAACATTTATAACCTGGGTTTGAGCTTCAATGATCAAAAATGGTGGAAATGGGTCGTTTCAGGTAGTATTTCCACTCGTACGCCTTGTATCTTGTTCCCGGGGCTTCAATTCTTCAGGGCTTTGCTTCTTAGACTTCTATAATGATCCTAGGATCATAAGGGAGCAAAGGATTGCTGCCTATAAGGGTTATAGAGGAGGATATGTGGTGCAAGTTAGAATGAGCTATCTAAGGTCCTATTTATAGTAGTTTGAAGGCAAAGGAGTTAAGGACCACTTAGGATCTATTCATGGACATGTGGAGGGTCTAGTATGTGATGTGTGGGAGCTATGGTGTGAGTTGTATGAGCTAGGATTGTAGATTATGGAGGTGGACACCTCCTATGCTTGCCACGGCTGAAGAGAGAAAAAGAGAGGCCATGTGCTCTCATTTTTAACCAAGAAATGGTCTAAGTAGGTGGGTAATCTGCTTAAGGGTTTCTAGAAGAGAGTTCACATAAGAATTTTGCACTTGGAATGGTTTAAAATGGGTCAAAATTGATGGTGAAGGGTTCGGGCTGTTTTGGGGGTTCGACTTAGGGTTTCACAAGTTTCAAGCTTTTATTTCATGTGTACTTGATTAAGTATAGTTAATATATGTAGCCAAGGTCTGATATAGGAAGGATTAACAAATATTAGCAATTGGTTTGGGTTAAAACGGATTAGAATTGAAGAAATGAGGTCACGGGTTTGATTAGGGCACGTTTAGGGTTTTCTTGACTTTCTTGGTTTATATTTTGCATACTCTTGATTAGTAATGATGGAATACAGATCCTAGAGCTTAAATAAAGTATTATCAATGAAGTTTGATCGTTGTTTTAGTTAAAATGGGTTGAAAATTAAGACTAAGCCTAGCTTGGCAATTGGGGTTCTTATTTTTTTTAATATTTTTTTTTAGTGTAAGTCTTTTAGGGTTTCTAGCTTTTGTAATTCTAATACATTGTGAAGCAAGGATGTTAATGATGGTAAAGGTTTGTAAACTCATTTCTGAGGTTTAACAATGTCTTCTTGGTTGCTTATTGTGAATAAAGTGGTTAGAAACGAGAAAACAGGTCAAAGTTACATTTAGTGCACAATTAGGGTTTCTTGGATTCGTTTTCTTGTATAATTGAAGTGGAATTGTTGAAATTGATTATGGAATGATGATTTATATGAAAATAACGATTGAGAATGTTGTAATTTAAAGTTATTACCAATTTTTTTGGTGTATTGGTTTTGGTTTATAATGGTAAAAACAAGAAACGGGTCATGGTTTTAGTATTTTGCTCGGGTTAGGGTTTCTGACTTTTGAATTAGGGTTTTAAGAGTAAAAATGTGTATGAAAGATTATGAATAGAATAATTAGGGTTTACACGTTGTATATTGAGTGTAGTAGCTTGTATAAAGTGGTGGTGAAAAAATTAGAATGAAAATGGAGGTAAACGGCAATTTTAAGAGATCGGCATTATGAACTTGTACATTGTGCTTGAAAATTGTAACTTTGACTTGGAGGGAGTTTATATTACAAATGTGATGTATCGTTAACTTATATTTATGCTTTTAGCTTGTACATTTCTTTGCATATTAATCCTTCTGGGAATTAGGGTTTAGAGGTATTGGATAACGGGTTTAAACACCGTTTTTGATTATAAGTTGCGAATGATACTTATAGACTAATATACTTTGTAATAAGAATATGATGATATTGACTTGACTTGACATGTTATGATGTTTGCTTGACATATATGAAGACAGTATTGTCATAGATAGGTTGCGTGAGCTCGTCTACTTTAGTTATGCAAGTTACATGATATACTGAGTTATTGACATTACAAGTATGTAATAAAAGCAAAAAATTTACCCGTACAATGGTGATAATGTTAATAGGTTGATGAAAATTCTTGGGTTGTTATAGTCTCCACCCCTTACAGAAATCTCGTCTCGAGATTTAATTGAAAGTTATAGTGTAATAGGATTCGGTACTAGGTATGAATTTTAGGTCGTTATGTTAGGTTAATCAAGGTCACAAGTTTACGTGTGTGATGTATTTATAATTATGTTGTACACCATAATTATAATTACCTCCTTTCACACGTCTACTTATTTTTAAGATCATATCTCTTGGTGATAGTCAATAGAATTTCTCTAGATCCTGATAGAACCTGGGTGGATGAAATACTTTGATTTGTGGAACCTGTGGGTTATGGGCCCACCAGCTCTAACTGTGCTATCTAAATCGTAAGAATAGCAGTTATTACAATTAACCTTTAAAAGTCAACATCGAATAAGAATGCTATGACAAGTCTTTGTCAAAATTTTCATACCTAGTGGTATTGAAATCATTTGACATTGTATAGATTCTTGTGTGTTTCCTTGTTATTATGTTGCAGAATATAACAAAGAATTTTAGAATACGGAGATCATGTAATGAGTGATGTCAAGGAATGATTGTAAGAGAGTTGCTAATCACGTGAGATATAGATTTTGAAATGAATAGATGATGAAGGTAATAATGATAATGAAAATGATAATGATTAAGGAACGGGTTGAAAGAAACTTGTTTGTACGTATGTTATATACTTAAGCCTACTTATTTATAATTTGTCACTTACAAAAAGAAGCCGTCATCTTTTAGTAATGAGAATTTATAAATTCATAGTTCGGAGATTTATAATTTCCTTATTCAAATGAAGAAGTGACCTAATTCATTTCAATAAGATGATCATAAATCGTCTTACCTAAGCATAAAAACACGATATGGTAATGTGTAGAAAATGATATGATCATGAATGGTTAGATAATATTGAGATGTTGATTGTACTGACGCCCATATATGAGGATGTATAATGTATGTTTGCAAAGGTATGAGGAAAGTATTCAGAGTTGAACATAATAGAATTAATGGAATTGACAAATGATGTTGAGTTTTGATATCATCAGATAACAAGATGTAACAGAATCATCACTTTATTATTTCATGGATAACTTTACATATCTTACATCACCGAAACTCTAAGAGTATTGATATTTATGCTACGTGTCTTGGGGTAGGATCTAGATAAAATAATGAATGACAAGGATTGTAGCTTGGTGTTTGGGGTTTATGAAGTGGGTTTCAGATGATCCTTCATATGTAACTGGTGGCGAACCTAAGTATCCTCAAGAGTTGTTTTCAGCGGTTGATCTTTTATCTCTGCAGTTTCTGGTCAGATGACCCACTTTGTTGCAAGTTCGACACTTGACAGTGCAAATCATCCTGTGTGTGCAGGGTGCATTTTGACTTAAAGAAATGCTTTCCACTGGTATTCTTTTGGGGGATAAGTCCTAACAGGTTCTTGTCTTCTATTCTGCTGGTGGTGGTAATCATCATTACGGTTGTGATTGTTGTGGTTATTTTGGTAGTTGTCATTTTGCGATTGTTGAAGTGGTTATTGTTGTTGTGGTATTTGGGGTAGTTGTTGTTGTTGTCGATGGTGTTTCTCTTATCTTCTAATTTTCGTTTATGATCATTGGTTTCTTGCACATAATCGCGTTTTATTATCTGATCCATTAACCTCTGGGATATGTTGATGGCTTCCTCCAAAGTTTGAGGTTTCGAGGCAGTAACGTTTCTTCATGCTTCGAGGTAGACCTCCAATAAAAATTTCCAAGAGTTTCTCATTGTTAGGCACCATGTTTGGACACAAGATGGTTAATTCTTGGAATCTTCTAACATAGGGTTTAAGATCATTTTCCTTTACACTCAGATTGTAAAGTTCCTCTTCAATTTTTCTGATCTCAGTCCGGGGACAATCCTGTTTGTAGAAGCCTTTTTAACTCAGTCCAGGTGGTTCGATTAGTTTCTTTTTCCCCTAGGTGTCATATGCATTCCACCAGGATAAGGCATCGTCAGTTAAAGTACCAGTAGCAAATGTTACTTTATTTTCCTCAGCACATCTGCTTCGAGAGCCTTAGAGTACTCCTACTCTGATCCCTGAAAATCTCCATACCAAGTACATTTCCCTTTGTTTTATCCAACAAACCCTTGGTAACCCAGAAAAACCATACCATTTATATAGAGAAATAAATGTATGAACATACCTGGTGTATACTCCCAGTAATAGCCATCACTGTCATCGCTGCTTTTCTTGCAACCATTGCTGAGCACATACATATCTGACCGAGCATCCATATCTTCTTTCAATCTAGCCTACCATTTGGAAATCACCTCACAAGCAACTGTGTCATTGAAAGTCAATGACTCATGTGCATATATCTTATCCACTGCAACAACTGCAAAAGCAGCCTCATTACTGTCTTCTCTATACCCAAATAGTTCGCGTGCTGAGTGTTGCTCCCTATCACGTGCTGAATGATAGTCCATCAAATCCTGAGTTTGTACTTCATGTGAACCAGCAACATGATCGACATTCCCATGAGATTCCACCTCAAATGTATGATCCTCCTGCGGTTCCACCTCAAACTCAACTCCTTGTAACACCTACACTAAACCCGTACCTACACCAGAACCAATGAAAGTTTTCTTGTATTTCCTACTCTCATTGAAACCCATATTCCTGTAAAGTACTACTTTTGAAGTAACTTCATCTAACCTCCAAAGCTTATTACTCACTATACCTTTACGATATCCCAAGAATATGCACTTGACCTTAACCGGTTCAAGCATTCATTGCTTAATACTAGCAAGCCAACAAAACCCCCCAACATATCTATAGGTGTCTTAGGTCCAATCACTGATGATGGTGACCTATTCACTAGATATGTAGACATGGTTGTATCATCTGCCCAAAAGACCTTGGACAGACCAGAATGAATCAGAAAACAATATACCTTAGCCAAGAGTGTCACGTTCGCACGTCCGTCAACCAACGCCATTCTGCCTATTGTATCCATTGCCAACACCCAAAATAGTTCCTGGCAGGCGACATCCCGACTCTTCGTACATTGTTTTGTAGACCTCTGATTACAAGAATCAAGAATATTACGTGTCTTGATCTTCCACCCAGTCTGATATTCTCTTAACTGCTTCCTACCCTTCAATGTCTTTCTTGGTCACTACATTACCGCAATTGTATAGGTACGTCAATTAGCCCTTCTTGTTCCTTGATAGTACCACCAGCCAGCTAACCCTTTATAACATTGAACATTCCCAAGCTACATCTTGTACGTAAAACCCTCCTTTTCAAGAGTGCCCAGCGATATCAAGTCTCGTCTTAATTCTGGAACATACCTGACATTGTCTAACACGAAACTTGATCCATCTATGATTTGTACTTGAACCTTACCTGTCCCTCGTAGCACGGGAATTCCTTGTCTGTTACCACCCCCATGAGTTTACAAAATAGCAGCAGAAGCTAACTGGGTATGTACTTCCACATGTGGATACAATAATATAATCACTGAATAGAAACTACATCTCAAAAGAGGTACGTTTAATCAAAAGATAAGTTATCATTTATTCAAAACAGAGTTTAACAAAAGTATGTCCCCCCCCCCCCCCCCTAAAATCTATTTACAGATGTGAAAGATAACAAGTTTTAGCCAACTCTTCTGAGTCATGCCCTCCGTGCCATATATTGCTCAATAACTTGAGATAAACATGCTAAAAAGTCAACACAAAGGTTGAGTGAAATTCATGAGTATGATAAAGCATTTTTGAATACAAGTCATATGGTAGGATAATTGTACAAACACAATTAATTATGCACAATGTTCTTGTTAAGAACATGGGGTACAGTAATATATATCCCGTGAGATTAGGGTAATAATTGGCAAGACAAATGTAATTAGTCAAAGTAACCTGTGTATTACGGGTCGTAATGTTGTCTTGTTTGGGTCCTGTTTGGTATCATGTCTTGTATAGTATAGTCAGGACCTAACTGACTATAAGTTATATATTACCCAAAATGATGTGATATAGTAAATAAGAGAGATATAATTGCCCACAGGGTGTAGGTAATTGCCATATACCTATTAGAATACAAAAAACAGTGATGGTTTGTTGATATACCGTTATCGGCTAACACAAACAGGAAATCGTCAATTGCCCGAAAGATCTATCCACAGAATATTCGATTTCGACTACCGTAAGTGATTAAGGTTCTCATGATAAATTGGAGGGTACTTTTGGCATAAAAGTAACTTAATTACATGTATCAGTAATAGTGACTCAGATAGCAAATGAAATTTTAAAAAAACTTGTATTCCCTGTTTTAATAGCAAGTATAAGAGTCAAACAACTACAACACATAAAGTATAAATGCTGCACGCCCGCTACAACCATATCAGTTAGTGACCACCTCAAGTAATCCTCCCACGTTATCTGTTTTAAATAACCCAATAAAAACCGACCACATGGCCTGATATATGAATCTCACCTAAAAGTGTTTGTCGATGTAAACGAAAATCCAAAATGGAAATCAGACCGGACCCTGAACACAATTCGATAACGGGGGAAAATAGAAGACATAGACCTAAAGCATGAAGACCCTAATATCACCCTGACACGACAACCGTATGTACGCCACAAGACCCGTACAATAGACCTAGTCCGTGTCCAATACCTTAACTGCCCAATATTAAACACTCTAACTAGTCGTAAATCCAATCTCTCTAGAATTCCAACAATACACCCCTAATACTGTATGTCCCTCCATCCAAGGCGCGTCCTAGCCATAAACATACCCCCGTATAAATCCTGTAGCACTTTCCCAAAACAACGAACACCCTCACAACAAAGGGGACCTCCCTACACACACCAGAATGAAACCTCTTAATATAAAGCTTTTCTCCCACTAATTTATTTTACGATATATAGCTTCCGAAGAACGGATATAAAAAGCGATTTAATCAATAACTGGAAATGTGTTTAATGCACGAGCTTTCAGAATCGATAATATGAAAGATTATGACCTTGTAATGTGTAAGAATGAGGATTTATAATACTTTTTCAAATTATTTTACATTATAGGACCTCGGCTGTGGTGTTGGAAAAATAGCACACGTAGACCCCTAGGGGTTTATCATTGATACTGCACAGTTGGTTCCTTCAACTTTGACAGATATACCAAGTAAACCATGGACTTTGAAAAAGTGACATAGATAAGAGCGCCCAATAGTAAGAACAATTTGTATAAAAATACACTTTTTAGGGTCCTTTTAGTTAAAATGATTCTGAAATATACCATAAATAGCCCGCCATGCAAGGATAATAATTACAAAACAGTCCCAAATATTCCATCAACTTATTTTAACAATTCAATAGACATATTATAAGTTATAGAATAAACTAAAATTTTAAGTTTTTAACATAACACAAGTTTAAATTTAAGGATACGTTAAGCAGGAAGTTAAAATGTGTAAAATTAGGGTTATAAAATGAAAACGCGCGGGAAGTTAAAGTCACATTCCTTCATTATCACTAAATTTGTTAAATTAACATTAGATAAAGCATGGCTGAGGATAGATATAACAATATTAATCATTATAACATTTAATTTTAATAAAAACATTAAATTAGGGTTTTCGGGTGTAACGGTTTTGGATCAAAATAGATAAATGAGCATGAATTGAGTTATTAAACTTTAACAAGATTAATATATTTAGGATCAGATATAAACGATTATAGAGGGTGTAGTAGCGATAAGTAAGAAACCAATCAAAACCTGGGATTGGAGCTACAATGATCAATAAATGGTTTGGAGAATGGTTCCGATTTAGGTAGTCTTTCCACTCGTACGGCCATTTATCAATACTTCGGGGTGTCTTTCAACTCTTCAGTGCTTTCACATCTTGAACATACTTAATACCTAGGAACATAAGTGAGCAAAGGATTTCTGCCTATATAGTTGTTTTATATGAGTAGGAGTTGTTGTGCAAAGTTAGAATGAGCTAGTCTAGAGGTCCTATTTAAGTATTTTGAAGGCAAAGGAGTTAAGGACCACATAGGATCTGTTTCATTGGACGTGTAGGGTCTAGAGGTGATTGTGGGGCTAGGTGTGAGTTGTATGAGCTAGGATTGTAGATTATGGAGGTGGACACCTCCTATGCTTGCCACGGCTGAAGAGAGAAAAAGAAAGACCATGTGCTCTCATTTTTAACCAAGAAATGGTCTAAGTAGGTGGGTAAGCTACTTGAGGATTTCTATAAGAGATTCACATAAGAATTTTGCACTTGGAATGGTTTAAAATGGGTCAAAATTGATGGTGAAGGGGTTCGAGCTATTTTAGGGTTCGACTAGGGTTTCACAAGTTTTCAAGCTTTTATTTCGTGTGTACTTGATTAAGGATAGTTAATATATGTAGCCAAGGTCTTATATAGGAAGGATTAACAAAGATTAGCAATTGGTTTGGGTTAAAACGGATTAGAATTGAAGAAATGAGGTCACGGGTTTGATTAGGGCACGTTTAGGGTTTTCTTGACTTTCTTGGTTTATATTTTGCATACTCTTGATTAGGAATGATGGAATACAGATCCTAGAGCTTAAATAAAGTATTATCAATGAAGTTTGATCGTTGGTTTTAGTTAAAATGGGTTGAAATTGAAAGAATAAGCCGTAGCTTGGAATTAGGGTTCATATAAGGCTTTTAGGGTTTTCTAGCTTTGTAATTCTCGTACATTGTTGAAGCAAGGATGGTTAATGATGGATAAAGGTTTGTAAACTCATTTTATGGGTTTACAATGACTCTTGGTTGCTTACTTGAGAATGAGATGGTCTGAAAATGAGTAAACGGGTCAAAATCACAATTAGGGTACAATTAGGGTTTCCTGGATTTATTTCTTGTGTAATTGAAGTAGAATGATGAAATGATGATGGAATGATGTTTGAAAATGATTGATAATGTTATAAATTAAGTTATTAAAACTTATTTGAGAGTTGGTTTAGGTTTACAATGGATAAAAATGAAGAAACGTGTCATGGTTTAGAATCTAGCTTGGTTTTAGGGTTTAGGGTTTTGAATTAGGGTTTTGAGTGTAAAAAATGTGTATGAAAGTTTATGAATAGAATAATTAGGGTTTACACATTGTATATTGAGTGTAGTAGCTTGTACACAAGTGATGGTGAAGAAATTAGAATGAAAACGGAGGTAAAACGGCTATTTTAGATGTCATGCTTAATGACTTGTACATTATGCTTTGAAAACTTGTACTTGACTTAGAGGGAGTTTATATTTCAAATGAGATGTTATATTACTTGTACATATGCTTTAGTAGCTTGTATATTCACTTTAGATATTAATCTTTCATGGAATTTAGGGTTTAGAGGTATACGATAACGGTTTAAAGCCCGTTTTGATATAACGTTGCGAATGGTACATTATAGGAATACTGTACTTTGTAATAAGGATATGATGATATTGACTTGACATATTGTGATGTTTGCTTGACATATATGAAGACAGGATGGCCATAGATAGGTTGCATGAGCTCGTCTACTTTAGTTATGTAAGTTACATGACATACTGAGATATTGACAATGCAAGTAATGTAATAAAGCGAAAAATTTCCCCGTACAATTGTGATCATAGTAAAATAAGTTGATGAAAATTCTTGGGTTGTTATAGAGTCCACACCCTGAACAGAAATCTCGTCTCGAGATTTAATTGAAAGTTAAGTGAATAGATGTAGGTACATAGGCATGAATTGATTTAAGTTAGGTTAATCAAGGTCACAAGTCCACGTGTGTGATGCATTTATAATTATGTTGTACACCATAATTATAATTACTTCCTTTCACACGTCTACTTATTTTCAAGATCACACCTCTTGATGACAGTCAATAGAATTTCTTCAGATCTTGATAGAACCTGGGTATATGAAATACTTTGCGCCATTCAAATTGTAAGGAATCGTTATTCATTAATCTTTAAAAGTTAACATCGAATAAGAATGCTATCACAAGTCTTTGTCAAAATTTTCATACCTAGTGGTATTGAAATCATTTGACATTGCATAGATTCTTGTGTGTTTCCTTGTTATTACGTTGCAGAATATAACAAAAAATTTTAGAATATGGAGATCATGGAATGAGTGATGTCAAGGAATGATTATGAATTTGTAAGAGAGTTGCTAATCACGTGAGATACAGATTTTTGAAATGAACAGATGATGAAGGTAATAATGAAAATGATTAAGGGATTGTTTGTACAAACGGATTGAAAGAAACTTGTTTGTACGTATATACTTAAGCCTATTTATTTATAATATGTCACTTACAAAAAGAAGCGTCCAACTTCTTGTAACTGAGAATTTATAAATTCATAGTTCAGAGATTTATAATTTCCTTATTCAAATGAAGAAGTGACCTAATTCATT
The DNA here is from genome assembly GCA_026074375.1 of Tanacetum coccineum. Classification (NCBI taxonomy): domain Eukaryota; kingdom Viridiplantae; phylum Streptophyta; class Magnoliopsida; order Asterales; family Asteraceae; genus Tanacetum; species Tanacetum coccineum. The sequence goes on along the minus strand of BQNB010020900.1, from coordinate 7,564 downwards.
TCAATAAGATGATCATAAATCGTCTTACCTAAGCATAAAAACATGATATGGTAATGTGTAGAAAATGATATGATCATGAATTGTTAGATAATATTGAGATGTTGATTGTACTGACGCCCATATAATCGAGGATGATAATTTATGTTGCAAAGGTATGAGGAGAGTATTCAGAGTTTGAACATAATAGAATTGAAAAACAATGTAGAGTTTTGATACCACCGGATAACAAGATGTAATGAAATCGTCACTTTATTATTTCATGGATAACTTTACATATGAAAAAGAGTTGATACTTATGCTAAGTATCTTGTAGTAGGATAAAAGTAACAGACGGCAAGGATTGATGATTGGGGTTTTTAGATTGAAGAAGATTCTAATGAGAGTTGAATATCCTCGAGAGTTGTTTCTAGGGTAGAAATCCAAAAGTGAACAAAATTATGCTCATCTCTAAGTATGTTTTCCTGTGGCCCTGTTGTTTGCTTTTGAGCACTGATTCGCATAATGTCCTTCCTTTCCACAGGCATTACAGGTTACGTATACTGTTTGTTGGTTGTTTCCAGTAGCTGGTCTTTTGCAGTTCTTGGTCAAATGACCTATCTTGTTACAAGTCCGACACTTGACAGTACAAGGTCCTATGTGATGTAGGGTGCACCTTTCACATAAGGGACGATTCCCAGTATACCCATTGGTAGCAGTATATGTCCTGAAGGTTTCTTGCTTCTTGTTCTGCTGCTGGTGGTGATCATTATTACGGTTGTTATTGTTATAGTTATTCTGATAGTTATTGTTGATGATTTTTCCCGTATCCTCAAGCTTTCGTTTACGATCATTAGCTTCTTGCACAGAATCATGCTTTATTATCTGATCCATTAATCTATGGGTTATGTTGATAGCTTCCTCCAAAGTTTAAGGCTTCGAGGCAGTAACATTTCCTTCAATACTTCTAGGTAATCCATTGATGAAGACTTCCATAAGTTTCTCGGCGTTTGGTACCATGTTTGGGCATAAGATGGCTAATTCTTGAAATCTCCTAATGTAAGTCTTAAGATCATTTCCTTTCACAACCAAGTTGTAAAATTCGTCTTCCATCTTCTTGACTTCAGTTCGAGGGCAATACTTATTGGTTAAGAGTCTTTTCAATTCGGTCCAAGTGATTTGATTGGCTTGATCTATTCCAATAGGTTGAACGAATGAATTCCACCAGGATAGGGCATCATCGGTTAAAGTACCGGTAGCAAATGTTACTTTGTTTTCCTCGGCACAATTGCTACGAGAAAATACCGATTCAGTCCGCTCAAACCAGCGAATGAGGTCAACTACTCCTTCTGTACCTTTGAAGTAGAAAGGTTGACAGCTAACGAACTCTTTATAGTTTCCTGTTTTTGCTACAGGAATTTCAGTAGGTCCGGTGTTCCTGTTGGGATTACTAGCACTTGCCATTGATGCAGCTTGTGCTTTCAGAGCTGAGGAAATGCCATCATTAATTAGTTGCTGGATGGCAGCTAAAGTTATGGCCGGTGTTTCAGATGTTGACGTCCTTTTGGGAGGCATTCTATCAACACAAGATAACGCGTAGTAAGAATGACATCACAAGTTTTGGAAGGTAATACTTAAAAGAAAATGTGATGCTTAAAATGCTTAAAGGGAAATGCTTATTTTTGAATTTTAAGCACTTAGGGGTTATGGTATGATTCATGAAGACGGAGATAATGATGCAATTGGTGGAAATGATGATGAAAGAGCGATAAGTTGGAAACAATAAGATACGAAACAGGATTGCCTTTATAAATAACTTGCCTTCTTACTGTACATAGTCAAGATTTGACAAGCGTTTTTATTTATACCACACATCCCGTGGCTAGGATAAAGCTATAACTAGTCTAAGAGTTTGTTGATTCTGAGCTGGTAGATGACATCCTAAAGATCTTCCTGGTTTTATATGGAGATTTGAAGACAATCTTTGATCCACATGTTAAAGATCAATTATAGAAAAATCAATCAGACTACAGAGTATTAGAATGAAAGCTATATGATTCATGTGAAGTACATTCATTGAGGAAGCAAAATGTGCATATTCATATGTTGGTAGAAAAGAGATATCCCCTTACACCTGCTACAATTACTGATATGTTGAACAAGAAGCTTAAAGCTGATCATTGGAATGAAATGTATTATTAGCTTCTTAAGCTTATTATAAAACAGCTCAAGAATCAATGAAGTGTTTGGAAGCATCCTCCAGGTGATTAATGAAGCTTTCAAAGAAGAAAATTGATATTTTGAAGAAGAATATCAAGTTTAGGGGAGGATTGTTGGGATTAAAAGCTTCTTGATGCTGTTCGAAGTTACTGTTGCTCAGGTGTGTGTTACTACTGCTGGCACAAAGTTAATGAAAAATATGCTAAATAGTTAGTACTGCTAGTGTAACTTAGTACTGCTAGTGTATATTAGTACTGCTAGTTACTACTGCTAGTATATGTTAGTACTGCTAGAGTAAAGTTAGTACTGCTGGAGAAGATTGAAGAAAATATTCTAAGTAGTTACTACTACTTGTACACAGTTAATGTTGTTGGTGTATAAGTTACTACTGTCAGTGTTCAGAGTTAATGCTGCTATTACAAAGTTACAACTGCTGAAAAGATTAAGACTGCTAGAAGATTTTCTACTATCAGAGAAAGGATAAAGACTGCTCAGAGAAAAGATAAAGATTGATTAAGAATCAAGATAACTTAGGATGATAAGGATTGTTATTTACAAAAGAGATCATAGAGAATATTTCTATATCTTAGGAATAAATTGTAAATCGACTAGACACCTAGGTGTATAAAAGGAGGTCCTAGGGCAACGATTTTGAAATCTTTATGTTTTTGATATCGATATATTTTTAAGGTTTTGTAAACCCTAATACTAGTTATAGTATTCGTAATAATTGTAATAATAATATCGAAGCTTTTATTGTTGAATTATATTGTTTTTCATTAGAATTACTGTTCTATTGCATATTCTTCTTATTGATCAAAGATTAGATTCCGCATAATCTTTGATATATTTTACAAAGTTTCTATCATAGTTGTGTAGGATTTATCTTGCATAACTAAACCTTACACAAGCTAAGGAATTCAAGATCCATTGAAGTAGGATCAACATGCTGAAGTTCAAGAATCTAGAAAAGGTGATGCAAAAATATTTGATGTGGCCAAAGTAGATGCTAAAAAGATTGAGGAAATAAAGGATGACGCCAAGAAAGCTGAACTTCCTCCAACAAGCTCCAGCTTATTTGTATCTTCAGGTTTGGTGATCAATTTCTTAAACTTTCTTCTGATATTTCTATAATTAAAACTGTTAAGGATACTACAGATACAGAGATCAGCTCGTTATTGGATATTAAGATTCAATCTGAAGCTCCACATATCCAGTCTCCATCCGCGCTTAAAGTACCTGTGTTTGTGATTTCTTAGCCCTCAGTCCTTACACCAGTACAAGAAACTCCTTCAGCAGCACCTGTAACAACTTTACCCCCTCTATATGTCTCCACCATTCCACCTGCACCTCTATAAAAATTAACAGCACCAATCCCTTTACCACCAATCACAACCAATGCTCCAACCATCACCACTACTGTCCTTGAATTTGATGCACTCTTTGTTGTTCAGTTAAGAGTTGCAAAATTAGAAAAGGATGTATCCGAGCTTAAGAAAATAGATCACTCTGCTAAAGCTCTTGCTACTCTCAAGTCACAAGTTCCAACGGTTGTTGAACAATATCTTGGATCTAAAATTGGTGATGATCTTCAAAAGGTTCTATAGAGACATGTACGCGATATAAAACACCTTTTTGGGGGGTCTTGGTTGATCAAAATAAACTAGATAAATCATTGTGTAGTTTTAGTGAGAGAAAGTAGAGAGAGGGGATGAACACCAAAAGATGAAAGATTAGATTGAAAGGAAAATGGAAAAAGAACAAATGAACATCCACCCCCTCATGGAGAGCCATGAGGGGTATTTATACAAGAAACAAAAAGCTAACTATTCCTAGTTAACATAAATGACCCCTGCGTGGTACGCAGTGTCCAAAACTAGTCCAATTCACGTGTAAGACGCCAGCTTCACTAAAAGTGAGGCTAACAATCTCCCTCCAAGATGGCGTCACACGTGAATTGGTTACAATGTTCCCTACAAGCAAAAATAAAGAAAAATGATAAGAATGAAGTCCAGTATTCTTGAGAATATCTTAGGCGATCTACTTGAATACACCAGCTTTATTTCTTCAGCTTGTAGACGAACGAAATGCTGAGGATGACATAGAAGTTTTCTCTACCGAACCCGGACTTGATTGGATTTCTGCTCATAACTTCCTGACATGACTTTAAATACTTTCTTCATACGCTTCTGGTCATGACGAAGTTTCTGAATTAGCTGCATGTCTTGAGAAAGCTTCATTTTCTTGCACTTCTGGTCATGTCAAAGTTTATCAGAATCTGCATCTCATTTGTCATCCTTGAAGTTCTCTTATCCGAATACTTCGGCTTTGATATGAATTATGCTCCGAACTTCTTCAGCTCCCTCCCAAACAGACACCCCTTAGACTGATAAGAATTAATACACCGATCTTAAGGGAGGGATGATATCATCAACATCGTCTCACTTAGGAAGCATCCCAGTCTTGATTGAATTCAGCCCAAAGTACACATTTTATCCCTTTACCGAAGTCGAAACCGTGACACCAAAGTAACAAGTTGAAGCACTAATCATCTCTGCGGACTAACCTCCGGCATATTTTATAAAGCCCGATCAAGTGAACTTGTTGTGCGTCCTTGATGTGAACATTTCTCCCTCCAGGAAAGTGCAGATATGAATTGCTACACCAAAGTCAATTAAGTCCCGAGTGTACGCAATTTTCCCTCTATGTAGTCGAGATGGTAACATCAAAACGGTAACATAAAAAATCAACTAAGTACCGGATGTACACATTTCTCCCTCCAGGATGATGACTAACTGAGGAATCATCCTACACATGTGTACATCTTATGCCAACTGGAACTGCTTACTTAGCTTCATAGCCCGTGATTGCATAAGCAATGCTCTGTGAGAAGATGTCGGTACTCTCTTTACAATTCTCTCTTGATCAACCCAAACTAAATCCCCTTATCTATTCTGTAGGCTAATACTGATGACCACTGATGGAGACAACCCGATGAAACGAACCCGAGAATGAAGCAAAATCCCCGACTTGTGACTTAATCTTGTACTATCCGCGTGATGAAGAACGGTGCAGAGGCAAATCTCTAAGTACCATATACTCACCCAAAAGTATATAAAAAATACAACACCTCTTGAAAAACTCCTCAACTACGTGAGACACTGAGTACTACAATGTAACTCCTTTAAGTGATAGCTATAACCCGTGAGTACTACAATGTAACTCCTTACATCGAGTATAACTAGATACATCAAGTCTTCATCACAAACCGTATATGCCCGAACAAGTCATCTTCGTTGACGAAAAACAAAGACGAAATAAGTACACTCCTCGTGAAATACTACTTCAATCCCAAATATGCATTATCGTACAAAAACCCCGTGGTCATTAAAAATCAATAATAGCCTTTGTGAATGAAGGTGAATTTTGATAAGGATCGTTTTAGTGTAATGTATTGTGTTTGTTGTGTTGGTGAAATCAATTAACGTTCACGGGATTTTACAATTCTATGACTTAAACCGTAAAACGAATCGACATTTACGGGATTTTACTAAATCAAGAAAAAACCGTGAATGATTTGATTCGGAATCAGCGGCGAAAAATTCCAAAAAAATAACATAACTCATCCCGTCAATAAATAAACCATAAGACCTACTAGGCACTCAACATATTTGGCCCATCATTTATCAAAAACAATACCTGGTCCATGAATGCATATACCCGGCCCAACCAATCAATAATTCAGCCCATAATCACATTCCCATTGATTTTGTTTAAGGCCCATGACAGTTTTGGAATGCGTAGCCCAAATTCCATCTATCGTAATATCCCTAATAATTAGGGTATATCTTTCCATTTAACCCTAAATATCCTCATTACACAACCTGAGCAGTTAAAACAAACCCTTTTCTCTTCAAAACATACGCCTACCAAATATGATACCAGCCTCCTACTTCCTTTTAGATCATAATAATATTCGATTAAAATTCCAAACAGGAATTGCTACACCCATCTTTTATTCTTCTTGCTTATGACTTAGAAATAATCAAGCAAACCAATTTGATGTGACGTTTTCGGCTTTAAGATCCATATGAGGGTCTCGGGTATGTTTTCCTTTCGTTGTGAGTGTCTTGAGTCACAAACGAAACCAAGAGAGAAACGAACAGATTTGTTAACTTTCTTTCTTGATTTTTGAATATAAAAGAGAGGGCTTTGTTCCTCTCACAGATCGATGATGAAGTCTTTTTCGTGTTATTGATCTTTTAAAGGTCACGAATTAATTGTATTGCACGAAACAAGAAACTGAGATCAATTGATTATGAAGAGATGATGATGGTGAGGCAGTGTTGATGATGTTAGTTGTAGTTGGCCGTGATGTTGTTGATTGTAGTCAACGCGAGTTTGTCCAAACCTTTTCTTCATTTATGATTGACCAAGACTCATATGAGTTGACCCGAGTCAACTCGGTAAATACCGAGTTGACTCGGTTGGGTTTAGATCGGTTGTCTTATGACACACTAGATCGGTTCTTATTGATTCGTTCGGTGGTCTCTAGTGGTTTCACTAGTTCGGTTCCAAGTTGTTTTGACTCGTTCGGTCTTCAAAGAAACAACTAGATCGGTGGTCTTAAATATCAACTGGTTCGGTTGCCTTGTTTTTTGAGACTCGTTCGGTCCAACTCAAGATACTCGTTCGGTCCACATGGGTAAACACTCGTTCGGTTCCACTTGGTTTAGACTGGTTCGGTTCGAGTTGATTTAACTAGTTCGGTTCACAAAGTTTTGATACTCGTTCGGTTGAGCTCGTTCGGTGCTTTCCTTTCTTGTCTTCAACCGTAACAACAACAAAAAAATAAGCAACCCAGAAAAAAACCACAGACATAAGCTTGTAAATAAGCTCAACTAAACATGGAAATAAGCAAGAAAAATGACCAGCTCTGTTGGAAAGTTAATAGATGAAGAGGATAAAAAAAATTAAAAATAAAAACTGTTATTAAACAGTATCTTGCAACACCAAAAAAATAAATGGACCAGGGAAAAAAAACAAAAAAACTGTTACAAAACAGTTTTATAACAACAACAAAAAACAGTTTTGTGCACTTTTTAACAAAAAACAACCAAATAAGCTTAAAATGAGCTCAAAATCACGAAACCCAACAAACACAAATACATAACACCCCCGGTTAGCTCTTGATACCAATTGACAAGGAACAAAAACACCTTTTCGGGAGGTCTTGGTTGATCAAAATAAACTAGATGGATCATTGTGTAGTTTTAGTGAGAGAAAGTACTAAAAGTGAGGCTAACAAATAAGCTAATGACAGAAAAGCTATATTAGGCAGTTTTTAAGCAAATTGCATGTAAGTGAA
>BQNB010020899.1:28318-51018 GCA_026074375.1 Tanacetum coccineum | reverse complement strand
GATTTTTACCTTTTTGCCTTGGTCAAGGGCATTTGGTTGAGATCTGCATTTGTGTTGTTATATATATATACTATCTGACGAACCACCGTTTGTACAAACAATTCCTTAATCATTATCATTATTACCTTCATCATCTGTTTATTTAAAAATCTGTATCTCACGTAATTAGCAACTCTCTTACAAATTCATAATCATTCCCTGACATCACTTATTCCATGATCTCCAAATTCTAAAATTCTCTGTTATATTCTGCAACCTAATAACAAGGAAACACACAAGAATCTATACATTGTCAAATGATTTCAATACCACTAGGTATGAAGATTTTGACAAAGACTTGTGATAGCATTCTTATTCGATGTTGATTTTTAAAGGTTAATGAATAACGATTCTTTACGATCAGAGTGGCGCAGCAAAAGCATGGTAGGCCCATAACCCACAGGTTTCGTAAATCGAAGTATTTCATCACCTATATTCTATCAGGATCTGAAGAAATTCTATTGGCTGTCATCAAGAGGTGTAATCTTGGAAATAAGTAGACGTATGAAAGGAGGTAATTATAATTATGGTGCGCAACATAATTATAAATGCATCACACACGTGGACTTGTGACCTTGATTAGCCTAACATAAAGATCAAATTCATGCCTAGTACCTACATCTATATCACTATACCTTTCAATTAAATCTCAGGACGAGATTTCTGTAAAGGGAGGAGACTATAACAACCCAAGAATTTTCATCAAATACAAAACCTATTTTACAATTATCATAATTGTACGGGAAATTTTTTCGCTTTATTACATTACTTATATATCTCAGTATGTCATAACTAAAGTAGACGAGCTCACGCAACCTATCTATGACAATCCTATCTTCATATATGTCAAGCAATCATCATAATATATCAAGTCAATATCATAATATCATTTTTACAAAGTACATTATTCCTATAATGTACCATTCGCAACGTTATATCAAAACGGGCTTTAAACCGTTATCGTATACCTCTAAACCCTAATTCCATAAAGGGTTAATATCTAAAGTGAATGTACAAGCTACTAAAGCATATATACACGTAATATAACATTTCAATTGAAATATAAATTCCCTCCAAGTCAAAGTGCAAGTCTCTAAAAGCTCAATGTACAAGTCATTAATCATGATCTCCAAAATAGCCGTTTTACCTCTGTTTTCATTCTAATTTCTTCACCATCACTTGTGTGCAAGCTACTACACTCAATATACAATATGTAAACTCTAATTATTCTATTCATAAGCTTACATACCTCTTTTTATACTTAAAACCCTAATTCAAAACCCTAAACCCTAAAACCGTGCTAGTTTCTAAACTATGACCCGTTTCTTGATTATTATCCATTGTAAACCCAAACCAACTCTCAAATAAGTTATAATAACATAAATTACAACATTCTCAATCACTTTCCATCATCATTTCACCATATTAACAACAATGTACAAGAAATAAAACTAGAAAACCCTAATTATGCCCTAATTGTAACTTTTGACCCGTTTACTCATTTTCTACCCATTTTAACCCAAACCACCTATCAAATTTTGATTATAATCCTTAATATAAGTCTTAGGATCAGTAACCTATCATTCCTAATCATGTATACATGAAATTCAAGCTTGAAAACCCAAATTGAACCCTAATGCACCCGAAATCAAAACCTTTGCATTTTAACCCAATTTGAAAGTTTTTCTTGCGTTCAAGCACCTTGATGATGCACCTACTTGAAGTACAAGCTGATTACAAGGACCTCAAACAAATATCTACTTCCTTTATAATTAAAAATTGATCACATGCTCTCTTGTTCTTTCTTTTGTACCTACAGCATCACCAAGACCAAAACACCTCACCAAAGCTACTTACGAGCTTATACAACACATCTAATATCTTCTCTACATCCCTACCTAGCTTGTACACATGCCCCATCTTATATTTCAAGCATACCTTAAGCTTTAAGGATCATATGACTATAAATAGGAACCTAAATCTTCATTTTTCTTCATCCCCCACTTCCACTCTATAACCAATACATAGAAGTAATCCTTTGCTCTAATAGATCCTAAGTGATCTAAATAAGGCTCAATACGTAGGAAGCAAAGAAACCAAGAAACGAAGCTCGGGAGTCTTATATCTAGGCGTACAAACTAAACAGTCCCGATTCAGACCCGTTTCTAAGCTATAAGCTCCTAGACCAGGTTACTAAGCATATATACTGTATTCATACCAATGATAAAGTTCATGATGATCATGCTAAAATCATATAATAAAGCTTTGAACTCACAACCTATGGTTAATATACCTTTTTGATCCAAAAACCTTACAAACCCTGAAACCCTAATATTCATGTTTATACTTAATCTAGTAAGCTAAGCTTGTAAAAACTATTGTTACATCTATCCAATAAGCAAAACTAACATTAAAATAAGTTCTTTGATAAGTCATGAAAGAATTTGAGCTTAAAACCCGCACGTTTTCATTTTAAAACCCTAATATGACCCGTTTTGCTTCCTAGCTTAACGAATCGTTAATATTAAGACATGAATTGTGTTAAATCTTCCATATTTTGTTTATTATAACTATATAAATACTAATTGAAAAGTTAAAAAAGCTGCATGCAAATTGGACATGTTTTTGTAAAAATTATCCATGCAAGGGTATAATTCGTAAACTTTCAGAAACTTATAACTAGAAGAGGACTAAAATTGTCCATTTTATCAAGAGTAATAACTACAAGGTTCTATTATGTCACTTTTTTAAATACAAGGTTTACTTGGTAAATCTTTTAAATCTTGAGGACCAAAGTCATAAAAGTGGCAAACATCCAATGGTAGATTCTCCAAAGAACTTTTTCAACTCAAGGATCTAATATGTAACATTTGAAAAAGTAATACAAACACTTTCCAAACATACAAGACATAACTTTAATAACGCTAGACGTGCTAACAGTCCAGATATTGAATAAAATCTTTAAAAAATGCATATGTTATAAGTATAAAATCCATTCCATCAAATCGATGTGTTTTCAAAAAATCCACGTCCCAAATTCCTATCATGTGACCCCACAAACTAAGGAACTTCCATATTAAGGAGTTTCAATCTTGGTATTTACGTTCTGACAGGGAGTAGTTTGTTTACGAGTTTTAAATTGCCCTATGCTCCTCAAAACATTTATAGTAATGACCTTTCTGAATTATAGATAGCCCGATACGGTGTTTATGATAATTATAATATCAAACCGGGGACATCAGTAAAATCCTTACATATTCAATCAACTAAGAACTTGACATATATTACACCCGAGGTTGCCCGAGACGAACCGTTACTATTCATTTCATATAATACATTTGCTATCAATTTCTCAATAACTGTACGGTGAGTTTCATAAGCCCTCGCATAACCAATCTTTTATAAACCCCACGAGGGGGAAACATTGCATAAAACAAAGAATGGTCAATTATTTTTGTATGTTATTTCAATTTCCTACTATTCGCCTAAGTAACTGCTTTGCCTTTAAGGTCCCCCATAATATTGGAAATCGGTTAATTTTAAAAAAACTCAATTACTCTCCGTATAAGCGTGAATTGAAGTTGATATAGATCTATATAGGGCTGGACTCCCCTTGGTGTAAGACAAGTTACGTGTAACAAATGCACATCATTAGAATCACGCGGGTATTTTGGGCAAACGTACCCTATGGGCTATGAACGTATCACCATAGAACCCAAAGGCTTTCGTAGTTCCATGATGCTAATTGCAAATAATAAAATTATATTTTTCAATTTCAACACCCGGTTGTAATATTCAACGTGAAACCTCCCCAATATTCCGCATTGCATTCAAAATTATATTACCTCAATAAACCATGGATTGTCACTCAACGCCACAGTCGTCAGGATTATGTGTTGACTTTTTAGCATGTTTTATCTCAGGTAACTAATGGCACGGAGTGGCGAGGACATGAAGATGGAAAAACTGTTATCATTCAAACTTTATTGTATAGATTTTGGGAACCTCTCGTTTGTAAAAACTCTGAAGAAATAATGAATGATAACTTATTTCAAAAACGACTCTTTTTGATTCGTTTTCTATGATTATGACTGTTGAACCTTGAAGTAATACCCCAGATTAGCTTCCGCTGCTATATGTAAAAATGGGGGTGTTAAAAGGGGGGGGGGGGGGGGGGGGGGGGGGGGGGGGGGGGGGGGGGGGGGGGGGGGGGGCATGATATTAAGATATTGACTTGACATATTCGGTGGGTTTACATGATAGTAATCATAGGATATAGATAACATAGGAGCATGTGTAACTTTTTTTAGTTTGCTAGTAAAACAATGTTACATAATAGAATGGAATGAAACAAAAATTTTATTCCCATAAAAAAGTAGTACTTAACATAGTAGGTAGATATTACATTGATGAAATACTAGAAAATTAAGGGTTGTTATATATAGACTCTAACACAATTCTATTGTTTGAAAGCGAAAGAAAGTACAAGGAACCATATAGTCAAAATAACAGTGAAACGAACATGCACAAGAGAAATTCATACGAAGACATTACGAACCAAAAGGGAAGAACATGAAGACACAATCGCTCCACAACAAAGAAAACCATAGAAAAACGTCGGTACTAACATGCCGCAACATGCTATGAAAACCAAAGGATATATAAAGAATGGAGTAATGATCCACACTAATATGTTAGGAACAATTATTCTTAAAAGAAAATTTTGATACTCATACGAGTAATCAATGCAACGAAAGAACCAATTAAACGCACCAATATCCAAAGAAACATATCCGAACAACCAATATACATCAAGATGCCGAATAGGAAAGATAGGACATCCGTACTATCATGGTATGAGCAAGGGATGCTAAACTTAGAGTTAGAAATCCAAACGAAGTACTGAGCAAACAAACAATCCCAACAATCATAATAGTAGCAATAACGGGTATCCGAGGTATCCGCAAGCGATAGAAATGAAGGGAAACTTACTGACTACGCAACTATTCATAATACAACCACATATATATGCAACATCTTACACTACCATCTAACAAGCAAACACTATTAATGCAATCATGGTCACAAGTCTACGTGAGTGATGCCTTTATAATTATGTTGGCCACCCATAATTATATGTGCATCCTTTTACACGTGTACTTGCTTCTAAGATTACACATCTCAATGATAACACACATATATGCACATATACCACATTGCACATCTTAAACGACTCCAATATAACACAAAAATGATGCTACATCAAATCAATATTTATTTATATAAAGATAAAATAAAAAACGACAGAAAGAAAATGAAGGACTCGAAGTGCCCAAAAATACGTAATATCCGAAGGAAATCATCGATAGCAACGTGTCAAGGTAAAAGACGAGATAAACTTATGATGGGCCTCGCTTGGGTTTGACTTTGCTTTCGCAAGAGTCACCCGACTCCGCGGGTCCAAACCTGCTACGAGCATCTGACAGGAGATCTAAGTCGGTCTTCTCCTCTGACTCTTCTAACTACCCTTTCTCCCTCGGTTTCTCGAGAGGCTCCTCCTCAATTTGCTCCTCTTTTGGATCTTCTGATATCGAGTAGTCATAGGTCAAAATAAAACTCAGAGAAAAGCAAAAAAACAAAACGCCTAGATAGCTAAACATATAGATCCTATGTATGTAACTATAAATGAAGACTCCCAAGGTTATAGACTAAAGGTTTAAATAACTCTACGTTCTCTATAACCTTGGTTCTGATACCAATGCTGTCACACCCTGCCAAGGCGGAAACACGAGGTGTAACATCATGGGTATCATCACAACGCAATGGTGTCAGCAATATAGAGAACTACAATGCATTAAACAAAACAAAAACAGACACAAGGTGTCATGACAATGGCTAACACAAGAAAATAGGGTCTTGTATTGAGGTAAAAGAGTCACTTCAATATAAAGACATAAACAAAATATCCCAAAACCTAAAACATTCAAAGTATCATCCATATAAGTACGATAGAAACTAGGAGATAAATCCGCATCAAGCCTAACGTCACACTAGCAAGCTTCCTAACTTCACTTTCCTCAAGAACTCACACTAAAAATGGACGCTTAACACGTCAAAAAATATGTTGGAGAGAGTCATAGGTTTTAGACACACAATTATACTTGTTTCACTGTGATTAACAAAACAAGGCAGGACAATAATGAACTATCATGACCCTATGCTAGCATGCAACAAAATCAAATCAACACATTCACACACTGGGTAGGCGTACCCATCTGATCCAATAACATATCCAAAATTGAGTATGCGTACTTATCCATTCCCAAATCGATACCATAAGTATCACTAAGTAGGCGTACTCATCCGATCCTAATCAATATCACAAATCACACTGAGTAGGCGTACTCATCCGATCCCATTCAATATCACAAATCACACTGAGTAGGCGTACTCATCCGATCTAAATCAATATCACAAATCACAGCTGATTATGCGTACTATGCCGATTCCCAAAAAAAACACATGTAACACATAGTCATATAATAGTCATGTAATGTCCATACACAATTTAAAACACATAATCACAGCAATGAAACATTTCAAAGCATTTGCATCATTTCCATCCCAATTTAAAAATGAAAAATGGAACTATGAAACTCACCTGATGCACAGCTACTTCATAAATTCCTCGCAATCAACTAAACACAAATAAAACACGTGTTACACGCGATTAGGCTAAATGCCCAAGATGATGTAACAATCAATTGATGGACTACAATGTCTATATTATGATTATAAACCCCTTTACCATACTTCCCATACCTTACTTATAGCCTAATACTCTTAAATCCCTTATTCGAGTTTTCTAGCTTTTCGGCAGAATTTTGTAGTCACTTCATGACTACAAATAAAATACTAAATCATCAAATTGACTTTCCCTACTGCATTTCCTACCTTTCCAATGGGTCATGAACTACTGTGACTTTTTAGAAAAAAATAATATTAAGCCTAACTATTTTATAAAAATTCAACATCATAAAGTACTCAAATTTGGATCTGATTCGACTATCAAAAAGTTTAGCTTGATTAGACCCATTTAAACACTTAGGAAAATTCTACAAAAATTCTAGAAAATCATAAACATCATGAACTTGCTACAGTAGCAATCCCATCAATTAAAAAGACGTTTTGATATGGTTTTTGACCTCACAAACACAACCCAGAATCTGCCCAAAAAACTCAGATTTGACAACGAATCTTGTAAAATTATTTTGACTGACCTCCACTCACTTTTAATTCACAAAACCAATGGGGTTGGAAAGTAGACTCTCTATTGTTAATTTTAGGCTCAATAAAATCAATAAAAACTATTTGTATGACCAAATTATGACACTTACAAGATGACCTAAAAATCTGCCCTGTTTTAATTCCGAATTTAACAACAACTAAACCTAACCAAAGGCATCCAAACACTATTAATTACATCATAATTGACAATTAATGATCATCTAAACATGTTTATTGGATTTTAATGAAACCAAAATCACCAGTTATAATGTTATAAATTATAAGAAGATTTAAATAAAATGAGAATTGAAGATCAATACCAAAAACCTTTAACCGATACACTTAAAAACAACACACTTCTTCTTGATAAAAAATATTTTTTTCTGTTCTCTTGGGGTTTTGGTCGAGCAAAAGAAGAAAGGAGGAGAGGACTAGATTTTGTATTTATAGGCTATACCTAATTCATAATCCTTATCTAATACTAATTTGTTTCCTACTTCAACTCTTTTTTTTCTTTTTTTTCTTAACCGCCCCCCTGTTTAATATATATATATATTCAAATTATTATTAAATGTATATTTACCCTTATTTTGTTATTTTTATAAAAACCCTTTATTAATTTAGTAAACCTTTTAAATAAAAAACTAATTATAAACTTACTATTTATAAATTTCATTTCATTTATTGCTTTCCTAATTTAGAAAGACTAACGCTTAACTAATTTAAATACTAAACTTAATTCATTCCTGGTAATACACTATATTATTTTTACGCCCATACTATAATTATTCACCAAATAACACGATAACGCATAAAATCATGCTATCATTTTCATTGTCACAAAATCTGAACGAAATGAAATAGCTACTAATGCCACAACTCAATCATATTAAGATGAACACGGATCACGGATTGATATCAAATACTCATATAAGGTCACATAAGCACTTAATTATCACACATATAAATACCTTAGTCAACTCTAACAGTTTGACTAACCTGCTTAAGTCACGGTTGTCACACGGGAGTCACGGACTTCTCAAAGTGAGTGGGAGTGATAAAGGGCTTGAAATAATTCAAAAGGAAGATACATAACCTTCTGAAAATACTAGCAAAGAACATAATGAGGTCTCACCAATCGAGGTAGAGCCCTAAAATGTTGGAGTTCCTATTCGTAGATCCGCAAGGATACCTCAAGTACCATATAGATATGGATACTATGTTAATATTGAGGAGTATGAATTAGGGGATATTGATGAACCTACTAATTATAAGGTTGCATTAGTAGGTCCTAAATTTGACAAATGGCTTGAAGCTATGAATGCGGAAATGCAATCCATAAAAGATAAATCAAGTCTGGTAATAAGGGTTGATCTTCCATCTAATGGTCGAATTGTTGGATGAAAATGGCTCTTTGATGTGTGTCGTTGTATGGTATATTTTACTGATTCAAGTTTTAAATTTATATCCTGCCGACTCAACCAAAACAACACTTTAACGGGCAGTGTACTAATCGTAGAAGTTTCGTGGTAATTAAGATGTCCGAACACATAAGCGAGGTTAAATCAATCAAATTAATTAATATCTTGGTTATCTTAAACTATGTCATTCTATTCTAATCTAAACCTAATTTAAACATATGTCAGTTTAAATCCTAAATCAAAATGGGAAAAATGGGGTATCAGCCTGAGAGACTGGCAGCGGTTTTTGGTTGGTAACTATAATCACTATCAAGACACTGTTACCCACGCAAGCATGATTAACAAAAGAATAAAAAGAGCGGTCAAACCTTATATTAAAAACTATATTAACCATTATTAAATCCATTAGAATGTTGGTTTGTTTATTTAGTGAAATGATTTTCTTCTCTCAAGGTGGCATATCAATCTTAAGACTTATGCTTTACAGTGATCCTAAGACCTAGACAACATTAATTCGGTCACAATTAATAGCATCTGCATAAAGCATGCCTTAGATGATTTGATTATAATCTATCTTAGGGATTTAAAGCAAAGGTGATCTTTGTTAAACCCTAGCTCATAGAGACTTTACCCACTTACCTCTAAATGTAAATTTATACACTAGTATTCCACTATCCGAAAACTATCAATGGAATCAGAACGTTATTGTAGAATTATCAAGGTCACTAGCTAGACAACATGATTAATAAACCATCAGCAATATCTAATTAACAATATAAACCTGAGCGTATTCCTAGACACAGTAACTTAGAGGCCAATATTTAAGGTAACTATTAAACTATATGTTTAAATTACATATATAAAGAGCTATCCCAGACCTAGATCCCGCTATGATCCACATTACTAAGATCCAGTTGAAAGAATAGGACTCATACAAAAGCGCGTAAAAAGTATAAAATGAATCAAACATAAACAAGCACACAACAGATAAATCAAAGAAAACGAGATAAACAATACAAACATTCAAATGCTGGTCTATTAATGCTAATAACCCAAAGGTATAACCCTCCAAACGTCATAATAAATAACAAGAGTAATTATTTAGCCAATGTAAACTACCGAGTTAACGCATGATACCACAACTGAACAATTACTAAAGTATATGGAATTTTAACCGATGTCTCCTATGGATATTGAATACGTGGCTCACCTCTTCTGCTCCTTTTTCTCCTCTTAAAATTGACTTTTGTGATTTAGGTATCGAGAATATGATTTAACACACTTAAAACTCATTTTTGAGTTTTGTATTTATAAGGTCTGGAAGTCGGTTGAGTACGGCGTATCCAAGAGATGGATACGACGTATTAGAGGGATTTCTTAGAGTAGGTACCATGCTTGATATCTTCCCTGAGATATTATATGAATCCATATCTTGAATACTGCATATGAGTCCACTGATACGGCATATTAACTTCATCCTTCTGTGGTCTTTGGTGAGTGCGAGGCACGATACGCGTATCTTCCTTGAATGGATATGGCTATGATCTTTAGAATATTAATCTCAAAATATCTTAATTTAAAGCACAGAAATGCGCGCCTTATTTGGCTAACTTTTCATCACCAATTGTACACCATAATTACTGCATTTCTTTCAAATATACACGATTAAGTAACAAATCTTTGCAATAACAAACAAAATCGGGTAAATACATAGGATTAAATGATACTATAAGAATGAACGTTATTGGGATGTCATCAAATATCCCCCCACTTGAATCCTACTTGTCCTCAAGTAGCCTTTAGAAGTTTATAAAATGTATCCCTAAGGATATTTTCCGTTAAAGCATTTATTTGATCTATTACAAGTACACAACCAAACACCTCACGAAAATAGAAGATGAAAACACTCAAAACACTCAACTAATCTATGTGGTACATGTAACCCTAATTCCTCAATTTCTCTCATCGACGAGTATTCAATTAAAGCTTGGCAAGGATACACATCTCCACCGCTAAAGCTAAGGAGTAACAAGTTTATAAAAGGTAAATATGGGTTTGTATGGGAAGGAGATAGGTTTGATCCATTCTACAATCTTTCACCAGAAGTACCACTCTAATAAGGCAGGCAGATGAACACAAACACACTCAATGCCAGGTATAAGACATGTTGGTTCCAATCACATCCCCTTCAAATTTAACCAACGAGTTAGGATTAAGAATGATATAGGGTAGTGAACCTTTTTAAACTTTAACGCAAAGTCCATAAACCAACAGGTACAAGACATGCATACATGTGACGGAACGCCAAATAGACATGCATGTTTCGTATTACTCCTCATTTGCGTAAAACAGCGGCTAAATTCATTAGGTGAGAGGGAAGTAAATTGATAATAAATAAAAATCAAGAAACTATAGATTAAGACATAAGATAACAAGTTGCTAGACACTATTTCCCACCCTTACATGATAAAGACAACACTATTTTTACAACGTCTTGATCATTGATCAAAAATTAACAACTAGAGTTGGCGTTCCCGAAACGTTCAAACCTCCCAATCATCCCAAAAATTTACAAGTCGACAAGGCAAGTGGTTGATTATCAACCACTTTGTACAATACATATACATCGTCGATTTTTTACACGAATCAACGAATAATTGATCCTTTAAGTGATACCTATCGGTAATGAGAAACGAGATAATCTTTCAAACTTTACACCATCTCTTTTTTGTATTTTTCTCTTTTTTTCTTTTTTTTTCTTTTTTTTTCAACATTCAAATCTCGGTGTAGTTTCACCATCTTCACGATCATAACAATTTCGGATAATTCCTTCGGTAGTTCTTCGTCCTTCGGTTTCATTAATAATTGTGACGGTAGTAAAATCACATGAGCTTTGACTACTAATATACATTCCCATTTGCGATGTGCAAATTTCTAACCGCACCAAAGATAGAAAATGATACAAGACTCGGGAAATACCAACTTTACACTTTAAGCAACTAGCAACTAGAAATTAAGCTAAATCTAACAGGGTAGGTTAAGGTGTAAGGGTGTAACGAAACAAATAGTTGGTGTAAATTCCTAAAAGATTGGCTCTACGGGTTGTTCTAGTGGATCATCACTCTAAAGATGAGAGTGGAAAGGGTTTAAATAGGAGGTTAACTAACAGGTGTAGTTAGTTAATAAGCAACATGTAAAGGCAATTTGGGTGTAATCCTAAAATTTACCAATTTAAACAAGTTACTCCATCTAAATCCATAGTACTTATCATTGCGGTCTCGAGTGATATACCAAGCCAAGTTCTAAAGTTTACAACATCACCGGCACACTCATACTTTGTGGAATTTGGGTAAAGATTTAGAAACGGAAAGGTTAAATCCTCATAATATCTAACAAGGTTTATTGTGTGCGGGTTATGCAACATGTAATTTCACAAACGTATGCTTGATTTTTTTAAATTTAAGCATAATTTAAGCCTTTTATTATGAAAATTAGGACAATAAACATTCTAATTCCATCCCCCCACTTGAATTATACAACGTCCTCGTTGTATATACAAAAAATTAAATAGGGGAATTTAAAAAGAATTAGAATGAGAAACTCCCCTGAAATTTTGTCTTGGTATGATTCTCCAAGTTGCGTTTATGAGCAATAATTCGTGTTGAACAGCCATCTTGAGGTTTCAAGACTCCAACACTTTAAGATCTTCCAGATTTTAAAATTCTCCACCAATATTCATCGATATTTATTTCACGAGGTCCTGTAAAAAAACATAGGAAAAATAGGTGCATTCCTATCTTGGTACCTACGGTTAATTTAAACTAAACTAAACAAATTAAATACGAGTCAGACTATGGATACGGCGTATCAAGTTAATGAATATGGCGTATTCGCAGAACTGACAATAATGTTTTTAAAGTGCATCAAAAATAAAGACTGATAACGTCCAGACAGTCAATACGCCGTATGGTATGGAGCGGGTACGCCGTATTGATGTCTAGGAAGACAGACTCGATAACAAAATTAAATAACAATTCGGGTTGTCTCCCAGGAAGCACTTTTGTTTACAGAGAAGTCTTTAAGTTAGACTTTTCTTTAGCTTTCTTTCATTCTAACTCATGCACGCTAATGTGCCTGCGTGTGAGCCATTCTTCCATCTTCGCATCTCGAATGTAATCGGGTCCCAGATTCAAAACTCCTTTGTAGAACCCCTTAAGCTTTTGAATGCATGCCGAGATTCCATACTTCACATCTTTCTCGCTTACCTTCTGTAATGTGAGATCTTGTTGCATTTGCTTATTTAGTATGGTTTAAAACCTCTGAAGTGATCAGCTACCATTAGGTAAGTTACTTCATCTTAACATTGTAAAGGGGAGATAATAGTCCCTTCGAAACGTTTTGCTTTAATTCCAACTTCTCTTAAGAATGGTTCGCCAACAATAACATCGCACATTCCTTCATCACGATAAGCATCCATATCTTCATTACGGCTCCAATAACATTATCCCCTTTGTACACCATCTTATCTTTCATTAGTGAATTATGAAATTATCTTGACATCACATTGACATACAATAACGGGTAGAAGTTGACATGTGTAAATTCAAATCCTATCATGCATGAAAACTTTAAGTTGTGGGCACAATCTATATGGATCTTTTTATCATCATCACAATAACTAGGGTAATCATCAATTCTAATATCAAGATCTTCATTCCTAGTCTTAAATTCCTCAATTACCTCATCTTCCTCAATGGTGGGCATCAAATCATCTCCTTGATCTCTCCTAAGCTCAAATGGTTTGTTTAGATCATTTAATTCAATGTAATCTTCTAAGAAAGGGTCTAATGATTTATTTAACACCAAAGTCTCTCCCATAAGCCTAGCTTCTAAATCAAGTTCCATTGTTTCTCTCAAACGTAGCATGTAGACCGTCTTAATTATACTACTAGCAGGTTTAACACTTTTGAAAATAATGTTTTCTTCCCCAACTCTTAAAGTAATCTTTCTTTTGTAAACATCAATCTTAGCACGAGCGGTAGACAAAAATGGTCTTCCAAGGATCAAGGGCACTTTGATATCCTCGGGCATATCAAGAATTATAAAGTCTACTGGGAAAGTAAATTTACCAACTCCTGCTAGTACTTTTTCAGCTATTCCTTTTGGATATTTCACAGTCCTATCTGCCAATTCCACTATCAACCTAGTGTGAGCTAATTCGCCAATCCTGAAGTTAAAGGGTAGGACGCGAATGCATAACACTAATGTTAGCTTCTAAGTCAACAAGGGCGTTGTCAAAATAGAAATCATTAATAAAGCAAGGTAAAGTGAAACTTCTTGGGTCTTTCTCCTTTCGGGGTATGGTATTCTTGATATGTGAAGCTTCATAAGCTTCCGTGAATTTTGGTCCATAGTTCCCCTCTTCTTCACAGTAATGATCCTCCAAACGACTTGGAAAAGGAACCGTCATTTGTCTTGGCTTGTATAAAAATGTACTATTATGTCTAGCTGATACGGCATATTGGGATGATCCAATACGGCGTATCAAATGTGAATCTGTTTCAATAGTGGTAGAAATCGAATTGACTTGATCTCTCAGGTTTGTTTCAGTTGAGCTTGGTAGGCTCCCAAATTCTCTTTCCTATATACCTATGCTCATTTTCCAGATTTGTATTTCTAAAGCTTTGATTGATGCTTATTGGTTCCTTATGGCAACATCTGATGTAGCTCGGATTTCTTTGATCAAATTGGAATTTTCTTTGTGTCTCTTTGCTGATTCACTCATGAATTTGCTCAGGGTTTCTTCCATAGATTGCCTCCGTTCTTGATACGAAGGATTTACGTTGTTCCTTTAATAGTACCCCTGAGTTATTGCTCTATATCCCCCTCCTTGAAAAGGTCCACTAAATTGTGTGTAGTAAGCTTCTTCTAGGGTTTTCCCTACATTTTTATATGTTGTTTTTTGATGAATTTTATTTATGTAAAAGTATGTTAAAAAGATTATATGGTAAAATGCGATACACTTTTATAATAAACTATCTCTTGATTTTTTTATGAAAACCATGTTTAAAACGAATTTTTTAAAATGGGAACCCAAGCCATCACAGACTTGAATCTTCCTTGTGCATCAATGTAATCCAATCTTTTCAAAGTAACTGATGCACTGATGTTTTTGGATACATGATCTACCACTCTGTTCTTTGGCATCCATACCCAACATGCTGATGCTTTAACAGCATTAAACCTATTCCTCTTGACAGCATTATATGCACCCTTTGGCTTAGCAGCATTAACTAGTCTCATACCAGTTTTCATTAAGACTGCTTTTGGAACAAAGTTTCTTTTTGGATGAGGGTAAGACATTCTATGAGAATTATGATGATTTACCCTTCAAGCATTGTTCCATATAGGTTTTTGTACCTTCCTTTTACAATCTTTTATCAGATGGTTAAGGCTTCTACAAGCAACACAAGCTTTATTGTTCATCACAAACTCATTTCCTAGCTGTTAGGATTTAAGATTATTCCAATTCCTTTGATTCCCTCTAGGTTTTTGTGATCTATACATCTCTGCATATTTAACTGTATTCCTAACTGTTTTATCATCTTGTTTAGCTTTAACAAATTCTTTCTTTTTAACAGTAGGAATAACAGTTTTCTTTTCTGATTTAGGCTTAGACTCATCTTGTTCCTCATTATCTAACACCCAATCCTTAATAATTGGGGCATTTGGTGTTTTCTTAATCTCTTTAGGGGATGTTTCACTTACACACTTATCAACCTTGACACCATAGCCTTCAAATTTAGGCTCTTTAAACTTCTTAATGCCAGAGTGAGACAAATCAATGATAGGAGGTGCAAATAAACCTGTAGGTGGAAGTGGAACAGCATTGTACCCTAAACCCTTTTTATTGTTATCTACTAGTTGACTTCCTATCACTTTATCAAAATCTTAGTGCATTACCATAGTTTGTCAATTTTTAAAGCCAAGATTTATCCCTCTTTTCTTTCTTAAGTTTCTCTATATAAGACTTAAGAGCAATAATCTTTGCTTCATTGAATGAGGCATCACTTTTTAATACAGCTATTTGATCAGTAAAGATGACCTCATTGTTCTTGTAGAAGACAAGTCTCTCTTCTACAGACGCTAACCCTCGTTTATAATTTGCTAGATTAAACTCAGATTTATTATACTCTACTCTTAAGTCCTCAAGCTGAGTTTTAAGGGTTCATACATTTATACAGTTTTTAGAGGACAAGGTGATACCACAGTAATCTGAATCTTCACGAACTTAAAGATGGATAATCCATAAGTGCACAATTAGTAGGTCCTTCATTAGCCTGTTCACAAACCCCACCCACTCAGATCTTGAGTGTAGAATGGTTCTTCCTTATTCAAAGGCTTCTCAACCCCTCTGATACCACTGTTGGTCCCTAATGAAATAATCTTTAACTCCTCTTTTATATATAAGGTTTAGTATCATTTGATAAATCCAAAGGTACTAAGTGTGAAGCTTTTCGTATATGATATAAACTATGCGGAATCTAGTTTATACCACTAAGAAGAATACCAATGAAATAGTAATAATGATGTAGTAGGAAGAACAATATAACCAACAAGCTTCAATATTATTAAATAATAATACGAGTACTCTATCTTAGTACTAGGGTTTTATAACTTGAAGCTATGAATCTAAGAGCTTTATAATGTTCATATGATCATGCTAAAATCATAGTATAAAGCTTTGAACTCAAAAACCTATGTGTTATACCTTTTTGAACTACAATTACTAACTTACCATACTAAAAGATATACCAGATCTTTTCTATCAATCATTAATCTTTTCATAAAATAACTCATACTTATCTCTTCATACAGCTGTAGTCTCTTCAATAGCTTTGACTTGAATCACTCTTATCTTTGCAGCAGCTTTAACTCTTCAGCAGTATTAATCTTTCATCAGCAGCACTAACTTGTACACTAGCAGTACTAAGTTCTTCAACAGCCTTAAGTTAATACTAATAGTACTAACTTACTCTAGCAGTACTAACTAACTAGTTTAGTACTGACAGTTGTAATCTTGAGCAGTACTAACTATTTTCTTCTAACAGTACTAACTGTTGGCTTGGCAATACTAACTCTTAGCTTAGAAGTGTTTAATTCCTAACAATCCTCCCTTAAACTTGTGATTTACCTCCAAATCATCAAGTTTCTTGAATTAAACCTTTATTTTCTTTGATGAGAGGATTCTTCCAAACACTTCATCTTCTTGGTTTTTCTGCTTTTGCAGCACTCTTCTCCGGATTCTTCTTTTTCTTTGTTGCACTCTTGCCTGGATTCTTCTTTTTCTTTGCTGCACTCTTGCCTCCCCTGAGCCTTTGCATATAATTATCGATTCATTGGATATGAGTTATGATAGAGAACATGATGACCAGGATGATAATGATTACCTTGCTAAAGAACGTGATTTGTTGCTATCTTAATTGAGAAACTAAAATGTGAAATTGATGACAACAAAAACCGTAATAAATTTTTGGAAATATCAAACAAGGCTTTAGTTGATAAATTGAAAGGTGAAATTGAGGATTTCAAAGCCAAAAATAAAAGTTTAGAATCATCAAATAACCATTTCAAAGAAGCAAACAATGAATTGTCAAAGACTAATCAGTTGATGTTCAAAGACCTTAAGAAGTTCCAAGCTGAACTTGATAGATATCATGATGTGAATTATGCGTCAAAGGTGGCCATTGATTGTGCATAAGCTAAAGGGGATTTAATGTCATACAAAATGAATCTGAAAAGTCATTTAATGAATATACTCGAAAGATAAACGATTTAAATCAAACGATTTTAGAAATGAAAAAGGAGCTTTTTGCACATCAAGAAACCATCTCCATAATGTCACAAGAAAAAGATGCTCAGATTAAGTTTTACAAAACTCGTGAAAACAATGAAATTAAAAAGGTCATTGCTTTAGAAAATAAGGTCAAAGCTTTAGATGATATTGTTTACAAAACCGGTCAATCAGTTCAAACAATGAATATGCTTAATGGTAATTGTGAAACGAGTTTTGTTAAACATGAGTTCCTCAAGAAAGCTCAAAGAGCGAATCCTCATCTACATGATATAGGATTCTAGAATGATAATCTTGCTTTAATGTTAGCCCCTGAATCTAACAAAATGATTCGTCTTGCCCAAGAATGTCGATCAAAATTAAGTGATTTAATTAGACCTTTTGATTATGAAAAATTGAATAATCTTTATGATTTGTTCGTTCCACAACGTGAAAAGTCGCCTGAACAACGATATATTTCAAAAAGTTCAAAAATGAGTCATACACCTGTCAAGAATGAAAATTCAAAAGAGTCTTTTAATAAACAAACAACATTGTTAGGAAAACGGATGGATGAATCCATTTCGTGGGATCAAAAATGTAAAAGCTTTAAAGAACTTTTCAAAATTAAAAGTAGTGTTGACACGATTTTTGATGGAGTGGAACGTTGCAAACAAACAATCGCTAAAAGAACATATTTTTGTCACATAGATCCATCATTCTAAATACAATTGAATGAATTTTTGTGTCCACATATTCGAAGAATCAATGCTGATTTAGAAAAATTTCACTTGTGTTTGAAAAGGAAATAGTTGCTGATTTGAGATACTTTAATTCTCTTGAACATGAAGTAGACTCACTCAAATCTCAACTGGAAACTCAAAAACATGGTTTTTGAATGAAATTGACAGACGTTCCAGGGAATATTATTATGCTGATCACATGAATGCTATACTTGGTGTTTATACTACTCTTGATGAATTCACCGATTTACAATGTGATTATGTAGACCAAGTTGTCAAATGTGAACGTCTTGAAAAAGAGCTTTCAAAAAGTAAAACAATGTCAAAGAGTACCTTGGTTAAAGGTGAATAGTTGGAATTTACCTAAGTAGTATTATTATTATATATTATAGGTAAGTAAAACTACGAATCACTTTCAAAGAAAATCAATCAAAAGTATTTCTGAAAGAACGTGAACAATATTTTGAAATTCAAGACTTGAAAGCTCAATTACAAGACAAATGAATTGCAATAAGTGAGTTGAAGAAACTCATAGAAAAGATGAAAGGAAAATCTGTGGAAACTAAGTTTGATTGGTTTTTCTACAACCGAATGCTTTTAAAATTCAAAGACAATTAGTTTTAGGTAAACCGGCTACTTTTTTAGATTCTCTTGCAAAGACAGATTTTTCAAAGTCAAAGTCAGTTACCATAAATAATGTGTCTAATGATTTTTCAAAACCAGTTACTACACAGATTTTGCCTCAGAATGTGATGTCAATTCTAAAGAACACAAATGTGATTGCTTCAGGAATGTATAAAGTGCACACAAAGCCTAATCAAACTAGAACACCATAGTTGCCTTAAGATATTAGGAAAACTAACAAGCACGTGTCTTTCTCTACAGGAGTAATTTCCACTACTAGTGTTAGCAGACCACAGCTTTAGAGTAATCAATTGGAAGATAGAGTCATGCCTAACAATAGTCAAGGGAAGAAGCAAGAAATAAAAGACCCCACCGTAGGAATTTTAAGTTTTCAAATAATAAAACGTTTGTAACTACGTGTAATGATAGTTTGAATGCTAAAACCTCAAATATAAACTTTGTTTGTGTTACTTGTGGAAAATGTGTGCTGAATGACAATCATGATATATGTGTTCTTCACTATATTAATGGTGTGAATTCTAGGACTAAAATTCCCATGGCTGTGCCTATTAGTACTAGAGAACCCAAACGAACTGTGAACCAATCTATTGCAACGCCCCTTAGGAGAACAGTTGCTTTAGAATCCACTAACCAGAAACCGAGAAGCACTATTAGGAAGCTATATGAGCATGTTAGTAAGACATGTAGTTGTTCCACTCTGTCCAATACTCCATTGTCTTCTAATTCTTTTGCAGCTCGTAGAGATAATTCTATTCATCGTCGACTCTGGGTGCTCAAAGCACACAACGGGAAATCTCAAGCTTCTAAGTAATTTTGTAGAGAAATTTCTGGGTACGGTGAAGTTTGGAAATGATCAAATTGCACCGATTCTTGGTTATGGAGATCTGGTTCAGGGAAATATCACTATCAAAAGAGTGTATTACGTCGAAGGGCTAAATCATAATTTATTCTCTGTTGGTTAATTCTGTGATGCAGATTTGGAAGTTGCTTTTTGGAAGTCTACATGTTATATTCGTGATTTGAAGGGAAATGATCTTCTCACAGGTTCTCGTGGCGCATATAGGTATTCCATCACTCTTCAAGACACATCTACTCCCAATCAAATTTGCTTAATGGCTAAAGCTTCATCGTCATAAGCTTGGTTATGGCATCATCGTCTTTCTCATTTGAACTTCGATTCCATCAACTTGTTGTCAAAGAATGATATTGTGATTGGTCTTCCAAAGTTAAAATTCGTCAAAGATCATCTTTGTTCATCTTGTGAGTTGAGGAAAGCCAAATGAAAGTCTTTTCACACAAAGACTACCCCAAGCTCCAAAAGAAGGTTACAACTTCTTCACATGGACTTATGTGGTCCCATGCAGGAAGAAAGTATTAATGGAAAGAAATATGTTCTTATAATTGTTGATGACTACTCTAGATATACTTGGACTCACTTATTATGGTCCAAAGACGAAACACCAGAAGTTCTCATTGATTTCCTCAAACTTGTTCAAAGAGGACTTCATGCTTAAGTTAGAACAGTTCAAACTGACAAAGGCACAAAATTCTTGAATAAAACTCTTCATGCATACTTTTCTCAAGAAGGGATTGAACACCAAACGTCCGTTGCTCGAACACCTGAACAAAACAGCGTTGTTGAAAGACAGAACCGTACTCTTGTTGAGGCTACTCGAACAATGCTAAGCGCCACTAAAGTTCCTCTGTACTTTTAGGCAGAAGCAATTGCCACAACATGTTTTACTCAAAACCGTTCACTCGTAATTCCTCAACATGAGAAAACACCTTACCACATCATCAATGGCCGGAAACCGCCTGTTAAGTTTTTCACATTTTTGGCTCTCTTTGCTACATCGTCAGAGATGATGAAAATCTTGACAAAATGAAGGAAAAAGGTGATGCATGTATTTTTGTAGGGTATTCTACTCAGTCAAGAGCATATCAGGTATATAACAAGAGAACAAAAGTGATAGTCGAAACCATTCATGTTAACTTTGACGAATTGCCTCAAATGGTGTCAGATCATGTCAGTTCTGACCTCGTTCCACAATGTCGAACAACGACACTTGAACATGACAGTTTAAGTCCTGGTCCTCGAAGTCAATGTTAATACAAATAATGCCTAAAAACGTTATATATATTTTTTGACCTCTCAACGTTTTGATAATAATAAAATGTAAAAACGTTTACAATAAAAATAAACGTCTACAAATTATTAAATGTAAAATTTCATTTCTAAGATTATTGATCGCTTAAGGTATGGACAAACAAAATAATTAAGCATGATTAGTGATCAAGAAAATAGTTTTCTCTTAATCCTCACTTTTAATTCTACAAAAGTATTTTTTTTTAAATACTTTTACAAAAAATTTTCTAATTCAAATAAAAAGTTTTATTAAAAACTTAAATTTTGAAATTCAAATTTTCCCCCCAACACGAAAGCTTCTACACCAGATACAATCTTCTCCACAAAAAGACAAAAAAGAAGCGGAGTCTAGGCGACGGCCCCCTTATATATAAGGGACCGCCGGGACCGGCCCTAGAGAGCCGTTGGGATTCCCTGCCTATAAATACTACTCCATTCCCAGCAGAAAAACAATTCCTCTTTGCATGAAATTTTTTAGTCTTTTCTCTCTCTCTCTCTCTAAACCTTCTTTCTATCACTAAAACTTTTGATCACTAACATACTTAGATCTTGTTTCAAGTGATCTAATCTCTTCTTCTCGTCTCTTCCCTCTCATTCAAGTGCAAGAGAAGAACACTCGTATTCGTCAAGAAACAAAGTGTTAATTAGTGATCTCTCCTCCTTTCTTCTAAGTACCAAAACTCTATCGTATTTGTCTTGTGTATTTATGTGATTTGGATATTGTGTAAATCTGATAGTGTAGATCTTGTGAATGTGTATATCTTGTGAAGTGGTAGATTGGTTCTAGCTTATGACTCGACATTTAGCTTAGTGTCGGAAAATAACGTAAGTGACGCGTAAACAGTTTTCTCCGCCTAAAGGGAGCTTCTTGACATAGTGAAATCTCGAGTCCGATCCTCGGGGAGTGGAGTAAGGCGAAGAGGTGCTTCGTAGCCGAACCACTATAAAATCTTAGTGTCTTGGTTTGGTTGTTTCTTTCCTTATCTCTTTACATTATTATTTTTGTTATCGTGCTTTAGTTTAGATAGTAATTGCTTGTTCATATTGTGATTTGATTGAACATATAACTCGGATCTATACATTTTTAAACGTAAACTTTTAAAACGCAAAACGAGCGTGTAAACTATTCAACCCTCCCCTTCTATTTTTCATAAAAGACTCAAAATAAGCCCTGAAGCATCTTTAAACTCCTCTAACGCATCTTTAATAATACTAACAAAACCAACATCCCCATGCGCAAATAAGAACAAATCATCCGCGAAAAATAAGTTGATAAGCTTTAATATAGAACAATACCGATGATAAGTATACAAGCTGGTGTCACGAACTCTCCTATGAAGCATAAGAGTGAGAATTTCCATGACAAGAGTAAACAAATAAGGAGATAACGGGTCCCCTTGACGAAGGCCCCGTTTATCCTTGAAATAACCATGTAGAGATCCATAAATGCAGATTGAAAATGATGTAGTAGACACACACTCCATAATCTACATAACCATACGACTATGAAACCAAATCCAACAAGAACCTCCCTGAGGAAGTCCCAATCTACCATATCATACGCCTTTTGGATATCCACTTTGAAA
>BQNB010020899.1:20000-27210 GCA_026074375.1 Tanacetum coccineum | reverse complement strand
ACTTCAATATACTTTGAGGGGGCATTTCTGCCATCCCCCAAAGTTGAATCCACCACAAGGGACCTTTATTGCAAGATATATGATTGCAGTTTATTTATACTATAGAATATATCATAAAAATATAATCCCGAGAGTAATTAAGAAAGTTACCAAGTTACCTTTGATAAAATTCAATCTCAAAAATATATATAATATAATATATAATACGTATATTAAACCGGGCAAGTATGATCACCCGGGTCGTTTCCCCAATGACTAGTGAAATTGAAACCACGTTTAGGTTTGGATCCTGATTTGAATGAAGCAAAGAAAATTTGGATGAGCTATTACTACGAAATTTAAAAGCAACTAATAATGATAATTAAGCAAATAAACAAATTCTAAATCTTAAAAATGTAAACTAAAATTTCACTAAATAAAGAAAAGTTGCTTTCTATTTAAAAGATTAAAATTTAAAATTAAAGTTGAAAATTAAAAACTAAAGGTTTGAAAATTAATTTTTTTTTAAAAATAACCTAAGTGATTTTAACACTAAACTAACTTTATCTTTTTTTTTTTTGATTTTGAAAAAGAAAAATTAATTATTTAATTCGAAAATTATTTTTTTAAAAATATAAAACTTAAGCTAAAAATTCTTTAAAAATACTTTTTATAAAAAGAAAAAAAATGCAGAAATCTAATTTTATAAAAAAAAACAATTTTAAACTAGTAATTATTAACTAATTTAACTAATTAAACTAAAAAAACTAATTTTATTATTTAATTAAACTATTTTTTATTAACCTAACCAATTTAACCAAAACACATGGGCCGAAAGTGACAAAACAGAAAGATAAGGGTAGGCGGGGAAAATTTAGGTTTATATAAAAAACACAAAGTTTGATCAATTGACAGAAGCAGTCCCTTAACCTAGGGACTTAACAATCTAACTACTAACTAACAAAGGACTAACTGAGCTACTAACGAAGGACTAACTATGTAAATTTAAACTAACAGAAACTATAAAAAAATGCAAGACAGGCCCCTGAAACCTCTAATCAATTACAATCAGCATCCCTTTTTTATTAAAGGGCTTTTTTAACCAAACTTAAAAAGCTGAAACTTATTTAAGACTTAACTCTGACTTATTTAAAATAAGCTATATGGGCTTATGAATGCTGATAAGCTTCTACTAAGCTTATCAGCTTACAAACTTTTACCTAAGCTGATTTAATCAAATTACCTCAAAACCTTATGACAGATTATAACTACTTAATTAAATCTGCTTAATTCAAATCAACCTTCCAAACTGCTAATCAAACTAACTAACAGATTTCAAAAGCATAAAAGTAAAGCACATTTATTAAAACTAAATTGAAACTGAGGAAGCTTAAAAGATAAGGTGTACCTTGGCTTTCCAGCATGAACAGGAAAGCTTAACAGCTTATTATGAGCTTATGGCTTATTCACATAAGCTCAAAGTCAAAAACAACATCAATCCTAATCTAACCTAATGCTGACCCTCAGCTCTAAAACCCTTGATACCATAGCAGCCATCCAATTCCAATAGGTATCAAGCCTTCATCATTTAACAGAAATAACAAACACAAACACAAATTCTTTTAACAGAATTTAAATAGAGACACAAATTTATATGAAATATTACTTTTATTAAAACTGAAATAAAGTTGCTTACAATCGTGAAACAAAATTACATAACATTAAAATGAAAATTACACTATGAAAATTAACCTGAAAAATTAACCCTAAAAATTATTCCCAAAATAAAACTAAAAAATTCACCCCTAATAAGCTGGAATGAGGGGGGTATTTATACCCGAAGCTTGAGCCCTTTCCATCTTCTCGATCCTTCTATCCTCTTCATCTCAGCCCTTCAATCTTTTCTCTTTCCTTGATTTATATCTCAATCGTGGGATTAAAAATGTGTATAACCCGGATCATTGACGTGGATATAGAGTGTGTTAGTTATGTGAGTGTAAACACTCACACACGTCACATCACCCAATCACTTCCTTTCATTTTGCCAGGGTGGAACGGGTTAGGTTTATGATTGATAGTGATGGATGGGTTAAGGGGTGTGAGGGGATCATTAACCCTATGGTTAATTTGGGTGGGGGTGAGTGGTTTAGAAACTAGGGTTCATGGTGTTCTTGAGGGGATTCGGTGTGTGTGTGAGTGAGTTTAATCTCATTTGGGGGTAAATGAGTGCACAGTAAGTGTAAATGTGTTATAAGATAAACCGGGTAGGTCGGGTTAGGGTTCGGGTTAAGTCGGGTTGGGGCAAATGATATGATTGGTTGAGAGATGGTCCACGGGTTTATTTGACCCGGTCTAAGACCCGCGCCTTTTTATATCTATGAGGTAATTACATCTTTGGTCCTTGTGTTCGGCTAGACCAATTTCAAGTTGAAAACAAACTTTCATAAATTGCAAAATCAGCCCTTGAACTTTATAAAACAATGGAGCTTGGTTTTGGTTGACTGTGGTTTAGCTGCAGTTGACTGTAGAAGGCTGAGGCATGATCTCTCTGGCTTCGGCTTTGATTTCTTTAGCTTCTTGATCACTCATCCGTTCTCGTGTCCGTTTTTGACTGATTTCTTGCAATGTTTGACATATCCATACCTGCACACATAAAACTCAGATACAAGCACATTTTTGCCATTTTTGATCCGTTTTGGGTTTATTTGGGTTATTTTAAGCATAAATAGATATGTGTATTCTACACTTATCATCAGCCCATTCTTTCTTAACAGGCATTAATACCTTTGCTTAAGCTCTAACCACAGCAGCCACAGTAGCACTTAAAACTCGTGTCCTGCATCCATGAACCTAAATTTAGCAGACACCCACTTCACAACCCAAATTAATAGGCGGGGTATTTGGCAGTGCCTACGAAACATTCTTTAAGGGAAAGGAAAATTACATCGGGCCTTTCGTTGTCTAACAATACTTCGTTATACTAATTACCTGTAAATTCTAAGTGAAAGAGGTTTTACCTAAGGATGGTGTTCTCCATTGGCTTAGCTAACGCATTAGTTAACGAAAGCCATCCGAGAACATAATTCTTTGGTAACTTGGTGCTAGGGAAATTACACTTCACAGTCCAGTTTGAGCCGTTAAGAGGTATTTTGAGTGTACTTTTCTAAAACTAACAATCAATAGCTGATTTGTGTGAATGAAAAACTCATACACTCACACGGTTTGAGTTGACATTCAAACCGACAACAGCTCGTACTTTTTTGAAACTAACAATCATTAGTACACGCTTTTGAGCCTGCTGTCATGTAAAAAACCATCATTATGGGGTCTTCATCTCTCATATAGCACACTCTTCTTTACACCCTAAAAATTGCATCCTGAAATATCTCTGCACATATAAATAAATAGGATATAAATTAATAATGCCTGCTTAAGAAGTTAATATTTGAAACTTTTTATTTTTGTTTACGCATTCCATCGAACACTTGGTGTTCATGAAACTAAGAGCATTTATCTCTCCCTTAATTTATATTGGATACCCATTAATTTTGTCAAATAAAGAACAAAAAAAGAGAAGAACAAAAGAAACATTGAAAGAACTCAGATTACAAACCAAATGAACATGACATTCCCTTTTTAAAATTAATTTATAGTTCATATAGAGACTAAATTCGAGCTTTACCAATAATCAAAATGGGGATCGCAAAGTTGAAAAATAAAGAAGCACTATCAAATTCATATTTATATCGTAGCATCTACACAACAGATGAAGCACCAAGAATATGATAAGCCACCTGATAATCAATAGAAACAAAACGTTACAATCAATCAACTTCCATAATAATCATATTATACTTAAAATGAAAAAAGAAAAGAAAACAACAACAACATATATAATAAATCGTAGAAACAATTAAAATCAATTGATTCTCATAATCTATTATATTATTTAGAAATGAGGTAGATGAAGATAAACAATTATAATGGGAATTTCAGATTATGTCACGTAATTTGGAAAATAAAGAAAGGTTATTAGGTGTGGTTTTAATGGTGTTGGGTAAATGAGAAGAGCTATTGATCTTCCATTAAAAATCAATTTTCCTTTTCATATCAAATACCTTAATGCAACATTAATGTCGAATTATAAGGTTTAACAAAGTTGTGGGTAATACAAAGCTTTAAGGATATGTACATATGGCTGTGTGGATAATACTAATCATTTAAAGATAGAGCCCCATTAAATTTAGGGGCTCAATCTTTTAGTATAATAGATGAATGAGAAAATGGAAGTAACATGTATAAATAATACAAAGTTTACTTCACACACTAAAAGTGTGTATGTGTGTGTGCGTGGGATAGGACAAAGAGAGGAAGGGGACCAATTTGATCCACCAATTAGAGTTAAGCTAGGACAAAACATGTGATGAGAACTTGTCTTATTGCAATTTGAATTCAAACTTGGTCTCCAAGGGTTATTAAGGTTGTTTGGACGCATGCATGCATGAAGAGGGGACCAAAAATGATTTTTTTATATTATATGATGTTAGTGCTTCATTATTTGATTTAATTTCAAAGCCTACCATGCATATGCTCATTTTCAAAAAACGAAACAGAATACGTTTACTGCAAGCAACGAAACGAATAACTATCTCACCCGAAAATTATGAAATTTAAATATTGTCATAAAATAAAAAAAAGTGGAGCTTATTGCCAAATACTACAACGTTTGGTGTCCCCGTTCGTCCGATGCGATTCACAGATAATAACGAACAAAACTTCCCAGTTAACACGTAAAAGCTACCGAAACTTTACTAAACGAGACGCTAAATTATTTGAACAGAATTCTCGGGTGGTCAAACAACTAGTAAAGCCCATATAGATAGGAGTCCTCGCTCTCCGTGATTGTCGATACAGTTTTATAAATGTATAAATGTGGTGGATACGGAGTGTGAGATATCCGTAATTGAAATTATACATCTACGAGTAACTTGTGAACTTTTACGTTATGTTTTACAACTTACATGTTTGTCGTCACCAAAACATAGAGAGAATGTAAAGATTAAATATCGTAATATTTGCACTAACAATCTCCCCCTTTTTGATGATGACAAAAAGTGTAAACTATAAAACATAGTAAAGTTTAAAAGTTACTCGTTTACATTCTTTCTCCCCCTTTTGTCGAAACAAAAAGGAGTTTCTTGGATATAGGTTGGAGGTATGAGAGGAAGGTAAGTATGTAAGGTGATTTTGGATAGTTTAGAGGAATGAAAAGAAGGTGATTTTGTGCTTCTTGGATAGTTTAGAGAAAGACATGAGAAGAAAGTAGGTGCTATGAGTGTATAGGTCGTAGAAATGAGAAAAAGGTAGGTTCTTTAAGTATATAGGTTGGAGAATTGAGAGGAAAACATGAGAAATAAGGTTGAAGGTGATTTTGTCTTTCTTGGATAATTTAGAAAAGGTCGTGAGAGATGGGAAGTAGGCATGACAAGAAGGTAGGTACTTCAAGTGTATAGGTTGAAGGAATGAGGAAAAGGTAGGTGCTTCAAGTATATAAGTTGAAAGTATAAGAAAAACCTGAAGGTTGAAGGAGAATTTGAAGTAGAGGAGGTGAAGTAATTAGTGTATGGATGAACCCTTCATCGTATTTGAAAATCCTCGATCCTATCTTCCTATAGAAGTAGCTTTTTTGCATTCAACCTATGAAGTCTTTTACATGCACGATTTTAAATCAACTCCATGTGTATCTACCCACATATTCTGACTCCCCATTGCACATTGCATTCCCCTATTATAGTTTCATTTCCTTGTATACATACTCTAGCGGATCCATGTATCAAATAGATTTACCATCGATACTCAAGCACGTTTTCGATGAAAGCAATTTAAATGATATGATTGCTTGTAATTGCTTCCCCCTTGGTTGTAATGCTCCCCCTTGTTTGGGGCACCAAGGAATCTAGATATAGATGTGTGCTACAAAACAAAGTTAGTAGACAAGTGCGCGCACACACACACACACACACACACACACACACACACATATATATATATATATATATATAATATATGTATATATAAATATCTATAATATATATATATATAAATATATAATATATTGCAAGGAATATTAGCCGAGGGATAGCAGGCATTTGAGGTGTTAGTTATCTAGAAAGTATGACACTTTAAAAGAAAGTTAGAAGCTAGACACATGCAATTAGGGGTGTTATCGGGTCGGGTTATAGGGTTGTCGGGTCTTATCAGGTCGGGGTTGAGTCGGGTTTTGATTTTTTAAAACTTACCCGTAACCCAACCCGATAAGGAATCGGGTTATCGGGTTCGGGTGGTATTCGGTTCGGGTGATTCGGGTTATCGGGTGGCACTACAGAGTGAAAGAAGCTTTCTCATACCTTGAAACTAATAAAGCTACTGGAAAGGTTGTTGTATATCCTATTTTTGAATAGTAAATTTTAGAAAAGCTAGCCAAATAAGTGTAAGCAAACATGTGCCGAGTGTGTTTAATAAATGACATTTTAGGGCAATTTCATTGACTTGTTTGTTCATGTTTTAGCTTATGTATACCATCTTCCTTCATAATTTGAACTGGATTTAAGTTGCCTGATAGACAAAGTTAAAACTGTGATAAAAATAGAGGGAACTTGGCAAAACAAATGGGTTCTAAACTGCACTTGACAAATTTGTACAGGGTATTGGGCTTTTAAAAAAAGTAGTATAAATATATTTTTTGGGTCTTATCGAGTTGACCTGCTAACCCGATAGTAATTTTTTTTTAAAAACCCTAACCCCGACCAGAAAACACTATCAAGTGGACGGGCTCGGGTGAGTATCAACCCGACTAGAATTTTTCACCCGATTTAAACCCAGACCCCCGATAAGCCTCATCAGGTTCGGGTGCAGGTTTGGTCAGTTCAACCCACCCGCCTAGCTAACACCCCTTACATGTCATCATTAGTTTTAAAAAACAACGAATCAAATGAAATCATTAAAAGACGCAAGAACATAAGTTTAGAACAATGTTTAAACCGACTTTTAAAAACAAGAATGTGATTCTTTTATTGATTGACACAAAATATTACTAAGAATAGTTTTTTTTAAAAGGTAGACGAATGACGCTTAATATTTTGGCGAAATATGTCTATATATATATATATATATATATATATATATATATATATATATATATATATACTTTAAAAGGATAAAAAGAAAAATA
>BQNB010020899.1:0-7500 GCA_026074375.1 Tanacetum coccineum | reverse complement strand
CTGCTTGAGTCTTAATAGATCACATTTTTATCAGATTTAATATTTAAATCACATTCTCTCCCCTGATCAAAAATTTCAAACCCTTTGAGATTTAGGATCTCAATTGATTTAAATATGTTAGAAAATTTAGGAGAAAATGTGGTCTGATTAAATACAAGCCGATATTGGAACCTATATATGCTCCCCCTCAATTAATGAGGGATTCTGTTAGTGTCAGTTATGATGAGTTTATAAATGATTTGGAGTTTAACGAGAAACTCATGAAAAATTCATTAAACTGACACATAACACTGATTACCACACTACTTATTGATGTACAAGATTATGATATGAAAAACAGGACCTGACAAACATCTTTCCTTGTCCAAAACCGTGTGTTTAAACCCGGATTCATCCTGTTGACCTTGAATTCCTTGACCCGGTAGTCCAATGCCTCATCAATCTGTTGCAGAGTGCCGTCACTAAACTTGTGGATCTCATTGAACCGCATGATCATTTGAACCCCATATTTATCCCTAAATGTGACGGCCCTTGGAGAGTCAATTACTGTGAAGTCGTGCTTGAACTCAAAGCCAGTGGCATCCCATCGAGGTTTGGTGAGGTTTAGCTGCGTCTGGTAGCTTTCAATCCCCAGCTGGAAGTCTTCTACGCGTTGTCTTATAACCAAGTTTCTGGTCCATAAGTTGACAGCAGTAGTGAGAATCTTCTTATCTTTGGGTGGTAGATGGTTCAGGTGACCTTGAAGATTTAATAAGTACAGATCTTCAAAGTCACTAGGGTACAGATATTTGAAGTCCCTTTCCGCAATAGTATATTCTTTAAGATCAGCTCTACGAAGAACGATCTTCTTCATGTAATCGTACCCATATAAGGAGAAGACTTCAATTCTGACAACACTTAAAATGCGCATATGAGTCCGTACAGCTCTGCGATCACCCTCAGATGTGTGTCTGTCAATGTAGAATCGTTGTCTTTGGAACCACCAGTGAGAAATACCATACATAGCAGCGATGTCATACTTGCATTCCTCTTCAATCCACATCTGATTGGGTACCATATGCTCTAACCCAACATCAGGATAATAGGCCGCCTTCATCTTCGAAATTAACAATGCAGGTCTGCCACTCTTGCGACCATATCTTAGATACTCTAAGTCCTTGTTGAAGAAGAAGTCAAATTGAATTGTGACTTGACCTGGTGGACCACCCAGTGGTAGTGGTTTGCTAACATTATACCTGATGATTGACTCGTCCACTTGATCGGTTAGTAGTTTATGGCATTCTTCCATTTGGTACTGAAGATGAATCACATTAGGATGGAAGACTTTGACAATTTCATATGCAGGGCCTTCCAGGTCTTGTTGTTTAAGTTCAGTGATCCCTTGCTTTTTGCAGAACCAGTCCATAAAAATTGCCATGTCACCAGTCTACGCAAGTAACGAGTTCTCTGGAGGAGGTGCATAGGTGGACGCAAGATCAGATGCCTAGTTATTCACTAGGACAGGAAGATTTGGTCCCTCGCTTACTACTTTCTTTTCATTTAAGGTATAATAGTTACTAATGAGGTGTTGGCAATATTAGTCGTATGTAGTTTAAAGCCTGAATTCACTAAGTCTTAAATTGCAAATAAGCCCCTAAAGTTTGAAATGAATGACATCTAAAGCCCTAGTAGTTAATATAAATTAACTCCCTAGAAAAATGTGATCCGTCATTATCAAAAACTTTATCCGTGTATACCTTGACTTATTTTGAAAGTCAGTTTTAAAAGATTATTTGATGACACGTTCTCCCCCTCAAATAACGACCCGTTTTCTATTTAAAGTGTTGTAGTCATAGATTGAGTGATTGAATTTGCTTTTAAATCTTTTTTGTGAAATTCCTTAAAACACTGATCCATTATAAAGACAACGTTTTACCACCATGACTAACACAAATAATTTTTGAAGAATCCTAGAAGAAAAATTATTTGGTTAAAAAGAAGACTTCTCTTCTTTATCAAGAAATAATGCACTAAAACGTACATTAGATCGAGGGTGCATGGATGTAAAGTAATCCATGCCCGGGAGAACTTAATCACTCGTTGTTAGGAACAACCGTCTTTTTGGCGACATGCTTTCCTCAATTTGAAAAACGGGTTGCAGTCTGAAGTAACTGCAAGCCATTAAGACATGTTTTGAAAAGTTTGAACTTTCGTTCGAGCTTCATTTAAAGACCCGTGTCATTATTGAATGACATTTCTAGGACCGTAAATGTTATCGATAAACGGAAGACATGTCTTGAAAAACTATTTTTGGTATTTTCTATTTTCTGATTTTTATGGTTTTTGTAGGTTTTATATTTTTGTATTTTCTTTTTAAGATTTGATATATATACATATTTACATAGGATATAGGAGGACCATCCTTTACTCCTCTTCTCCTTCCTGAAGACGTTTCAGGGTTTCCGGAGACATACTCTTCATTCCAAGACGCGGGAGTAGAAATTCGAACCGCTCTCTTGGTAATGCTTTGGTGAATATATCCGCGAGCTGATAATCCGTCGTCACGAAGTACAATTCAACCACGCCTTTCTCAACTTGCTCTCGAATAAAATGGTGTCGAATGTCAATGTGCTTGGACCGGGAGTGCTGGACATTATTGCAGCAGAGCGCAATGGCACTGCGATTGTCACAATACAAGGGAATCTTATTGAAGACAAAGCCGTAGTCTGTAAGCTGTGATCTCATCCAAAGTATCTGAGCACAACATCCAGACATGGCAATGTATTCAGCCTCTGTTGTTGAGATCGCAGTACTCTTCTGTTTCTTTGAGGACCAGCTGACTAGTTTATCTCCAAGGAACTGAGCACTTCCTGACGTACTTCTTCGTGTGTCTTGACAACCTGCATGGTCCGCATCTGCATAGGCCGTTAGTGCCATAGCAGTGTCTTTCGGATACCAAAGACCCCAATTAATGGTTCCTCTGAGATACCGAAAGACCCGCTTAAGTGCTTCAAGGTGCTTTTTGGTAGGCGAAGCCTGATACCTAGCACACATGCATACAGCGAATACAAGGTCGGGTCTGCTGGCAGTGAGATACATTAGGGAGCCGACCATACTACGAAATTAAGTCTAGTCAACTGGAATCCCTAAGAGGTCCTCATCCTGTTTGATTCGATCCACCATGGGTGTATCAACAGGGTCACACGAATCCATCCCAAATTTCTATAATATTTCAAGAGCAAATTTTGATTGATTAATAAAAATGCCTCCGGGATTTTGAGAAACTTGTAAGCCTAAGAAAAAGGACATTTGCCCCATCATTGACATTTGAAATTTAGAACTCATCTCATAGGAAAATATTTTACATACTTTAGGGTCGGTCGAGGCTTGCTTTAAGCTGTACAAAGCTTTCTTCAGACGATAAACATGTGTCGGATGGTCAGGATTAACAAAACCCTCTGGTTGACTAACATAGACTTCTTCCTTCAATTCGCCATTCAAAAATACTGTCTTTACATCCATTTGATAGATGGCCATGTTTTTACTGGCGTCATTGGCGATGAAGATACGAATAGCCTCGATGCGTGCAACTGATGCAAATGATTCCTCGAAATCAATGCCCTCCTCTTGTCGATATCCCTTGGCCACTAACCTAGCCTTGTTCTTCAGAACATCACCGTACTCATCAAGTTTAACTTTGTAAATCTACTTGAGAGCAATAATCATGACACAGTCTGGTTGAGGTACTAATTCCCATACTTGAAGTCGATCAAATTCGTGAATCTCATCTTGCATAGCTTGAAACCAGCAATCTTCAGTAATTGTAGATTTGAAGTTCTTTAGTTTGACTTTTGACAGTACAGAGTTATACAAGCACCATAAGGCATTGGTTGCCAGTTGTTTTCTGGTGGATACTGGACGAGAGGGATTGCCAATAATATTATCCAGCGGGTGATCTTTGCTCCATTTCCCAAGATGATGAAGTGTTTAAGAGACATAAGGAGATTCTGCTGAACTAAGATCCACAGATGATGATGCCTCAGAACTAGGTTCCGGAGCAAATACGTTTATGAAGGGATGATTATCAACATGAGCAAAGGGATTGTCTTCCATGAGAGTAGAATCAACGCCTTGATGTAAACTTAGAGATTGTAATGCCAAAGATGACGGTGAATGACTTGGAGAAGGTGCATCTTGATCAATTTTTTGTACGGTTGAGTTGTTTGGACTGAAAACTGCTCGAGCAGGAGAGACGGTCTTTCAACACGCGAGGAGGTTCCATGTATCGTCGAACATGGTTTGGAAAAAAATCTCTAGTTCTTTATTTGTG
The DNA here is from genome assembly GCA_026074375.1 of Tanacetum coccineum. NCBI lineage: Eukaryota > Viridiplantae > Streptophyta > Magnoliopsida > Asterales > Asteraceae > Tanacetum > Tanacetum coccineum. Next base: position 3,191 of record BQNB010020899.1, on the reverse strand, counting down.
GGGGTACATAAGGTGCTGCAGGAACCAGATTTGGTACAAGCCTTAAAATTATTTGTCCAGGCATTAGAAAAGTAGGAGCGGTCCTATCCTGAGTTGCATAGGATCCATTTGTTCAGTCAACTCATCGAATTAAACGTGAATAGTTTCCATGATTCATCGGGTTTTCTTGTTGTAGATTCTATAACCTTTCCTGCTTGGTGCATAGCCCACGAAAATTCCAATATCAGCCGTTGGTTGTAATTTTCCAAGATCTTCGCTGTCATTTATAGGGTAACAAAGAGCACTAAAGACACAGAAAAAGGTAAGATCATACTTCTTATCATGCACCAGTTCATGTGGGGTTTTGTCATGAGGGGTGTGAATGAGGGATCGGTTTTGGGTATAACAAGCAGTCGCCATAGCTTCTGCCCAATAAGAAATCATCAGAGGCCTTAGAAAATATCAGCATTGTCTTCTGCTACTCTACCAAAGGGTAAGGTTTCGTCTCTTCGACAACGTCGGTTCTATTGGGGAGTCCTTAGAATTGTCTAATGGTGATAAATGCTGACAGTTTTTCATAATATTCAGTTAAATCTTTATGACAAAATTCTGTGCCATTCTTCGGGTACGGAACGTATCTGACAGTTTTGTTGTGACGAATTGTATTTTACTTCAGAAATTTGATGACGAATCTGGGCGTTCATCTTTGATCTCAAAAACTTGACCCAAATAAACCGAGAGATTAATCACCAAACGATGACTAAGATGTATTTCTTCCCATTAATTGTTTTCAACTCGCATCAGGCTAATAAGTCCATTGAGGGTATAAGAACTTCCAAGTTGGTGTTTTCAGGTTTAGGTTTGTGGGTATGCTTTTTGCTCTTTCCTAGTTGACATGCAGAGCAGAGATGATCTTTCTCAAACTTCAATCTAGGTAAGCCTCTTACGAGATCCTTTCTTGCAAGGTCATTGATGGTGCCAAAGTTCAAGTAATTTAAACGTCGATGCCATAACCATGATTTGTTCTTAGAGGCTTTGGACAACAAATAGATTGGGGAGGACTTCATCATGTCTTCAACCGAGATAGTGTATAAATTAGAACCATGAGAACCTTTAATTAATTCAACACCATCCGTGTCTCGAACATAACAAGTATGTTTCCTGAATGCAACTTCTAGGTCAGAATCACAGAATTGTCCAACTGAAAACAGATTGTGTCCTAGTCCTTCCACATAGTATACTCTGGAGATCACACTATCACCAATCACGTAATCTCCATAACCCATGATAGCACCAAAGTGGTCATTCCTGAATCTAACTGTCCCGATGAACTTTTTTACAAAATTCCTAAGCCGTGAACAATCTCCAGTCATATGTTTAGAACAGCCTGAGTCTAAATACCAAAGGACAATCTATATGACCTGCATTTGAAAATAGACGAAGATGGAGAGTTTGGAAAGTTGAATCCCTAAGTTTGGTTAGGTTCTTGTTGATTAGCACAAGTAATGGCCTGATACTCGTTTTGCTTAGCAGATACTACTTTGGGTGCAGTGAGCCTAGTTCAAGGGCACTATTATCCTAAGGTGAATATTGTGCTCCCGTGGTTCTACATGCTGGACCAAACTTGGTAAGCAAACTTTTGCCTCGGTGGGTTTCCATAATGCACTAACTTGCTCTTAGGTTTCCAAACTTGCTTAACTTTGCGCACAACATTATGAATATTATGAATAAATGTGGGTGCCTTAACAGATTGCAAATAATCAACCATATACATATAATGATTCGTAGAAATTAAACATTTGTTACATGTTTGGCAAACAAAATTAGAATTTGAATTAATTACAGTACGCTTAGAGCTACTACTAGAATCAACACTATTCGTGGTTCGTAAGTTAGACTTATTTGTCCTAGGGTGTTCTTCTACTTTCTTCTTGTTGACACCATTAGCAAGCGAGATCCTATTTTTCTTGGTATTGCTCCTAGGCTGTGATCCGCTAGCATTGGTGTAACAGTTTACTCCTGTAGAAGGAGGCACAGGGACATTAGTCATTTGAGTATTCAGTTGCTTTACATGTTTGTGTGTGTTACTATTTGACGTGTCACATTATTTTTCAAAAGTAACTTGCTTTTTCCAAATTAAAGGGGTAGGAGCATGCTTTTTATCTTGTTTGCTAAAGTCTTTTGGACAAGTTCCAATCACATATTCTAAGAGTTTCTGAGAGTGTTTAGTGTAACGACAAGCAAAGACCATTGATATATCTAAGGGTCTTTCAACCTTAGCTTCCTCTACTATTTCGTGAAGGGTTTCTACACTTTCCTTAAGATGCCTGAGATAATCTAGATGAACTTCCCTATTGCTCCTATTGCGAGAGGGAATTGGTTCAACATCTATAACATACTTACCTGGTGCAAGAACTATTAGTATTACATGATCCTTAGTGACACTTTTCATTTTAGTCTTTATTTGGGCTTTCAAATTCTCATTTTCAGTTGTCAAGGCAGTTGTCTGTTATATATGCTTAGCACGAGTGATCTTAATAGAATCATACAATTCTGTGTAATGCTACTTAATTTTTGCATTTTCTGCCCTAAAAAGCTCATTTTGTTCTTGAAGAACAGTGACTTTTTCAGTTAACTGAGTGATCTGAAAATCTAAGGCCCTAAAGTCAAGTGTACGGTCAGCTTCACTACGGGTCTTTTGCAAGTGATAGATTTACGTTTTCAATTTTTTGATGACGTTGTCCTTTCCTTGAAGGGAAGCTTTTATTTTTCCGATTACAAAGACTAAGTCAAAATCAGGAGTATCTCTAGCGGATGTTGATGGATTATTTCCTAAACTTTCTTTAAGGTTTTGATACTTTAACTGCAGGTTTAAGTGATTTACCTTAAGATTAGAAAACCGTTTAACTAACTCATTATGATTATCTTTTTGAATCTTATCACGTAAATTAGAAAGCTTAGCTTCAGGTTCCAGACAACGTGCCTCAACAATAGTGTGAGCATCATGCATTTCAGTAAATCTAGATACATTAAGCTCAGATTTTGTTGCAACATAAAACACTTCTTTAGACAGGCAATCAGCAATTAAATTATCATGTGCAATAAGAAGGTTTTTCCGTTCAATCTCATCATGCTTCCTATTTACAACATTTTGGTCAACTTCAGCTTCCAACTCCATAAAAATGTCTTTCATTTCTTTAATTTCTTTAGTT